>JARHVA010009817.1:0-263054 GCA_037957365.1 Torreya grandis
GTATCCCAAAACTGGGTCATAGCTTCCACTGGGGAGGATGATGATTGCTTATATCCATCCCCTAAGGCACAAATCCCTCTAAATACCTAATATAGAGAGTCAAGTGATTAAGACAAGTAGATGCTCCTTAATCTTACTTAACCAAAAAAACTTACTGATCAAAATATGTGTTTACTCAATATTGTAAATCCGATAATTTATTTATAAAATATAATCATTTTTTCAATAAATTAAAATAAATTATTAAATAAATATAATCTATAATAAAATTATATATTTTTATTAATAATTATTAGTTTATAATAAATATATATTATCAATTTATTTTTAATAAAATTATAAAGTATAATAGCATTTCAAAATTAATATTGAATCAATAATTGGCATTATAAAAATTGATGTTAAGTAGAGTCGAGTGTCAAAATGGACTTGACCGTCAAATGTAGCAGGCCGGGACGGACAAAGGAACACGATTACTGTTAGATTTGGACGTTAGTGGTTTAGTACTGAAAATATGGATATTGATCGTGAAATGTGTATATTTTATATGTAATGGATAAGTTTGAATGAAAAAAATAGAATATATACATAAATAAAAGAAAAGGTACACAATTCAATTATTTTTAAACCTTCCTATAATGTGCGGTTTTATTTATATTTATTTTTGTTTGATTTTATGATTTTAAGCATAACAATTATTCAAATGAAGTTTCTTTCCCCTTTATGCCCCCAAAAAAAAGTTATTTGTAAACAAATTCGAATAATTAATTATTTAAAAATAAAATAAATTTTTAAGTAAAATAACTTTTTAATATTTAAAATTTTAAAATAAAATTGGATTATTTTGTTGGGTAAATAATTAATTTAATATAAATTTAGATTTAATATAAAATTATCAAGTTTAATTTGATTGTTATGTTTTAAAAATTCATGAATCAAATAATGATTGTGTATATATGTATAGGATTGTCATTTTCGATTTTATTTAATTTATATTATTTTTTAATGTCTATTTACTAATTAGATTATACAATTCATATAAATTGTTTTTAAGTTTTACAATTATAATATTAATTTTAAATATATAGAGATATTTTTCATAGAGGAGTTTATATCTCTATTTCTTTTGAAAAGATGAGAAGATTAAAAATAAAAAGTTTGAAATTGATAATATGAATTTTAAATTATATAAAGAGAGATTTCATCAATATTTTAAAGATGTAATTTATTTATTTATTTTTTTGAAAAAATGAAAAATTTGAAATTAATAATATTTTAATAATTATTTATTTTTATTTTTAATATTCTCATCTTTTTAAAAGAAATAGAGAAATAAACTCCTTAAAATTTTTGAAGAAATTGATATATCCACTTCATCAATATTTTTTAAAGAAGAGTTTATTTTTCTATTCTTTTTAAAAAAATGAAAATATTAAAATTCAAAATAAAATATTATTAATTTTTATTATATATATATAAACTCATTTTTAAAACTTTATAAATTTTAAAAATATAAAAAAATAATAAATATATATTAATTAATATTTTTTTTCAAATAAATTTAAATTATAATATATAATTATTAAAATCTTCAATAAAACTTTAATTTTATATATTAAATAAATCCCAACAACTTATAATTATTTATTTGAGAAAACAAACACACCCACATATACATAACCATCATAAAATACATCTTTAAAAAACATCCACACAAAAGAAAGAAAGGAATGTTGACCTGAGAATGAGCTTGGGTAAGTGGAATTTTCTTTGGGTTTGGTTAACTTTGTCAACAATGTTATTGAATTTGTTAACTCGAGGATGTTTTTCAACCTAAAAACCAAAAAATATTAAATGCTAGTTTGACTATAAACATATTAAATGCTAGTTTGAATATAAATTTATGTGTAGAAATAAAATCTTTTTTAAAAGCATATCTATGAAAGTTTATGCATGGAATGACCTAAAAAATCATTTATTTTGGAGTGGGTGGGTAGTGGGGGTCAACTTTGAGTTTTGAAACCTTACAAATTTAATTGAATGGAAATTGTCAAACTCCACATTGATTTTAGATATGATTAAGATATTGTGAATAATTCTGTTTCAAGTCATATTTTAGGGTTTAAGTAGATAGGTCGTGA
This sequence comes from Torreya grandis, assembly GCA_037957365.1. Taxonomy (NCBI): domain Eukaryota; kingdom Viridiplantae; phylum Streptophyta; class Pinopsida; order Cupressales; family Taxaceae; genus Torreya; species Torreya grandis. Next base: position 2,142 of record JARHVA010009817.1, read on the forward strand.
ATCTTTAATGTTATACTTTTAAAATTTAAAGGTGTAAAGTTTAAGATATAAAATAAGATAAAATAAGTTGAGATAAAATGAAATGTCTGTTAAGTTTATTTTTTTAGTTAATTAATAGTTTTGAAATTGATGTGTCATGAATATTCAATTATTTTTCGGTAGGGTTTTCATGTTTCATCATACTGATTTGTCTTATTAGAATTTTGGGATATAACAATTTCAGTTTTTGAATTTAGTCATGAGCCTCTCCAAACCCTCCCAAACAAAAAGTTTGTATCTTGAGAGAGCACAAATTATTAAGATTTGATCACAGATTTACTAAATTTTAACTTAACTCGAGAAGACTCTAACATTGAAAGTATTGCAAAATGTTTCTTGTAAATTTGATAGAGAAGTTAGACTTACAAATCTAAAAGACAAATATTTTAATCCATTGTAATGGCTCAAATTTAAGAATTTAAAATGATGAAACTGGTGACAGGGAGCAAATTTCTTGAAGGTTCAAAGTTACTATTTCTTTTAATTGTTTAAAATTTGAAGGATTTGTTTTCAAATTGTTTTTAATTCTTTAACCAAATGCAACTAAGAAACTTGTGAAAGGAGTTTTGTGATACTTTAACCTTGGAATGTAGTAATCCCATAGCATGTATTAGGGTATTAGCTTTGTTTGTCATACTTCATGGAATGACCAAAAGAAAAAGCATAAACAATTTATATAGGGTATTAAATATTTCAAAAGTTATGTTTGCATTTTTATCTTTGTTTACAATACATGAACTTAATTTACTAATAAGTGACTTTGTTTTTATCAAGAATAACATGCAATGGGAATAACATAAGTAAAAAAAATGTTTATAATTATTATTTTTTATCTATTTTTTACATCAATAGAATGTGATTTGTAAGTATTAAATTTTAGAGAACCTCAAAAGAAATGGCTTGAAAGTTTTGAAGTGTAAAATAGAATAATGATAATTCAACAAAGATAACAGAGAAAATAATAAATTAAAGATCACCTAATATAGAAAACTCAATTTCATCGTCGAAACATGATATGTACATTTTACATTACAAATTTACATACATTTATTGGAAATGAGAATGATCATCTAGGACCAATTATGCATACCATAATCACAATAGAACTAACCCATTATACACATAGTAACATTAAATTAATATTAGCATGAAAACTTTGAGTTTATGTCTCTCATATATTATACAATTAGATTTTTTTTATAATAGAGTCCTAAATATAAATCACTCGGTTAGTTTTTTCACAATAACCAATCAATTGTTGTGAACAAATTATAAGTGACTAAATATATATTCACACAAATTGTTCATGCACATAATGAGTTGTCACTCAAAACAACATAAAAACCTCCCAAAATTTAAGTTTATTTTAGTGTGAACCTATACAAAACCAAGCAAGATAGATAAATACCACTTCTAGCCTTATTTGAACACACATTTTATGTGATGGCCTTCATCCCACCCAATTGCATTTTTAGTGGCTTTCAATCCACCCAATGCATTTTATGTGATGACCTTCATTTCATCCAATGCACTTTTTTAAACATTGTGTTCTAATATTATGTTGTATTGATTTTTGGCATGCCTTGCAACATATTACAACACTTCCAAACACTTATGTTGATTTACTAGTTTTTTAAGAAACCTTGTGGTGATTCATTTTTCTATTTGTACTTCTTTGTACATGGTACCTAATCAGACATAGTTGACACAACCCATATTTGAGGATCTGTATATTTACTTTTCTCTTTTCTCTCTCCCTAATTGAGTTCCATGTAAGGCGACTATCTATCTATCTATCTAAAAAGGCCATCATAATTTATTCAAATAAGGGAGCCATGCTATGCAATATGAAAAGTGTGTGGATGATACAACTATAATGGTAGAGGAACCACACTGATAAAATCCTAAAAAATATTGTTGATGATGTCATCAAAACTATTTATAAATCCATCCCAGATGTATACAGATGGTAGAAGAAGATGCCTGCATGTGATTAGGCATAAAGTACACAAACAATGCATGTGAGGAAACCTCTGAAAGTGTGTTAATAAGATCATGCTTGACTAAAGTAATCTCAAGACTCTCATGCCTAAGTCAAGGTGTAATAGAAATCGTGTTTCTCAATGTCCTCACTATGAGTGGAGGGAGAAAAAACTGGAGTTGAGCTTGCATTAAGTAGTCCCAATGAAGATGAAACACTTTCTTGATAGCCAATGTTATGGTGAATAATCTAGTGAATAAGATGGATAGGGGAAATAATACCTTGTGAGTGTTTATCAATACTTCTATCAAGATGACCCATGGAACATAGTATGTGAGAACCAAAGGTAGTTGCATGCTTCTCAAAATATCCAAGCACATATGTAGGTGGATATGAATTGGGGTGTGTTATAGGAGCATCCGATACAATAGGTGACTCAAGCTAATAGGTCACATTATAAAAGCATAACAAGTGGATGCGTACAATATTTAAGAATATGTAATGAATCACATGGTGGAATAGGCTCACTCAAGGATATGTCCAACATGTCAATACAATATTGTATACTTTCTAATTTATTCTGAAATGAGAGTATGAGGACATTCTTGTTAGAAATGAGAGAGTACAAGGGTATGTTGTTTCTTGATCTTCCTATTCTCTTCAACTAGAGTAACCATATTCCCTTAAAAATTACATACTTCAGAGAAAAATATATCATTTTCTAATTGTAGGTTATTATTGGCTTGCATGAGGGTGTGGAGGTCTTGGAATGAAACCATTACAATAAGGCAAAATAAAGGCCTTGGAATGAAACTCAAATAAAAAACACACTCAACAAGATGAAAACCCCTCAAACTTCTTATAATGATGTAGTTTTTACAATGTTTTGGCATAATACAATGATTTTAATAATAATAAGATGAAATAGCGCGCCCCCCCCCCCCCCCCCCCCCCCCCCCGCCCCCACAAAATAAAAAAACCAAAAAAAACCATAGTATGCACCCAAAGATGCAAAAAGTGATCCTGTAACAAAAATAAAGCAACACTTTATAAATATTTTATGTACAACAGATTTTACAGTTACAAATGTGTTAAATTTTGCTTACAATTAAAATTTGAAGACAAATTATAAAAAATATAATTACATGATTGAAAAGAGCATAAAAATTATGCACATTAAAAAAAGTGCCTCAATTTGAGTATCCTGTCAGAAGTTATGACCTTTGAAATGTTCAAAAAAGAAGGATTGTGAAGCAAATTTTGGAAGGAACTAAACTTTATGGAAAATTCACTATTCAATTTCAAAATCCATTGACACCATTATGTAGCTCTTGGAAAAATAAACACAATGAATTTTTTTTTACCTCCTTAGGCTTTCAGATGAGCCAAAATGGTCTTTGCAAATTTTGCATGTCAATTTTGAAGGTACAATGGTACAAATAAAATAATCCTTTTTACATAGAATCCTTCAAGGGGATTGGAACCCTAGACATTTCTCAATGGGTAGGTTAACAAAATGTTTTTTTTCCATTGCACCATGTAAAGGTTCTTGAGATATAAATAAACAAAATTATAATTGAGTTTTTAAAAGCAATTAAAAAAAGACATTTACCAATAATGGGGTCGAGCTATGATAGTTGGTTAATAATGCCACATAATGGAAAGGTGGCCAACATGCTATGTGGGATTTGAATGGAGATGGTTTCATTTCTAGGTCAATGCCACATTTCAATGTAGAACACCAATACACATGCTAACATCTAATGCCAATGACAATATGAATCCAATGGTTGATGAATATTCATGCATAAAGAGGTTAAGAAAGTGGTACAAAGGGCCACTTTATATCTCATATGGTGAATAGGATTTGTACACAAGTTGTCAATGCAAAAAGGATAGGGTGCCAAGTGTGGGGTTGTCAACGTTCCTTTCTCAGACCTAAAAAAAGTGCAGGTGGGGGTTGGCCATATGGTCAACCCCCCTCAAAAGTTTTTAATATTTTTTAAAGATTTAAAAAATCAATAAATCTCTACAACTATTTTTTATGTAGATCTTGTTGTATGACTCCGTACAACATGTACAGGTACCATATTTTTGTTTTTTCAAAGATGTCCAATCTAGACCAATTGATAGTCCTTGTATGGGGTTTTAAGCACTTTAAATTCAATGGTTTTATCCATTTTATTCTAAATTACCTCTTAACTATAATTGTTCCAAAAACCTCTTTTCAAAAATAATGACAGATGTATAATAAATAAGAAAAAAACTGAGACATGGATGCAAGATCGCAAATCTTAGATACCATATTGGAAATGAGAATAGTCATTTAGGATAAATTTTGCATGCCATAACCTTAGTATAAGTAAGAAATTGTATACACAATAAGATTAACTCAATATTAACATGATAAATATGAGTATATGTTTATGTATATGTCTCTTATAAATTACACAATTAAATTTTTAGCAATAGGGAGTTCCAAGTATAAATAATTGGGTAAGTTATTTCACAATAACCTACTCATTATTGTGAATAGACTATAAATGAATAAATATGTGCTCACAAATTTTTCATGCACATAATGAATTGTCACTCAGAATAACTTAACAAACTCCCTAAATTTAAACTTAATTTTATTTTAATGTGAATCTATGCAAAACCAAGATAGATAAATAAAGACTACTTCTAGAGTAATTTGAACACACCAACAACATTTTCTAAAAGGTAAAGATAGTCATTAATATGAATTTCCAATATTGATCATTCTCCAGTATCCTAATATTTGAAGGATAATTTCCATCTATGCAAGAGCCAATTCACATGATTAAAATATAAATTAGTTACTTTGTCGCATCATTCAAAGGATTAACAAATAGACTATAATATATATAAGGGGATTCAATTTTCATTGCAAGTAATGGTTTTATAATTTAATGTTGTGCATATATCTAAAAAGGAATTTTAGATTGGATATAAAAACACATGCTATTTAATAAGTATATTAAGGTGTTGATTAAACTCCCACATCCATTGAATTTAGGAAATATTAGATCTACCTTAAGATCTCAGGTCTCAAAGAAAATATGTATTTTTTTCATCTTTAATGTGTATGCACCTTCAAGATCGATTGCTAAATAGTTATTGTGAAAGGAAATCACACAACCTTGAACCCTTTTCAAGATGAAAATATTATGTTGGTTAGTGATGTCAACTATATCTTGAGAAATCATGAGAAAATAAGTGGGATTCAAAGAAATAATCAATCCCAATTAGACTTCATTAAATTTGTCAGTGATAACAATCTTTGGGACATTAAGCATAAATCTAGATCCTTTACTTGGATTAACATTAGGTCTGGTTTTGGAAACATTGTTGAATAAATTGATAAATTTATTATCTCTAATCATTGGCTAAACCAAAAATGGATCATCCACTTAGATATTATTAAAGTTCATGGTCTAACCATTTACCTATCTACTTCACTATGCTAAACGAAAAATGGATCATCAACTTAGATATTATTAAAGTTCAAGGTCTAACCATTTACCTATCTACTTCACTATCAAAAGAGACAAAACTATATCTATTATGACCTTTAGATTCAAGCTAATGTGTCTAAAGTATCCAAATCTCATGGACCTTGTAAAATACTAGTGGAAGGAACCATCCCCTAGGGTCAACACCAGGATGTTTATTGTATCTCACAAGCTGAAAAATGTCAGACATCACCTCCATAAATGGAACTAGAAAGTCTTTGGTAGCATCTTTAAGGAAAAATCCATCATTGAGTTTAATATTCAGAACCTTCAAGACCAATTGTAGAGGGTTGATCATGATAGAACTCACTTCTTATGGAAAAATATCTAAGTGTAACGTTGAACTTGGTTTTAGTAAAAGAGGATATTTTATATAAACAAAATTCTAGATAGTGTTGGCTTAAGGAAGGATACCATAACACATAATTATTTCACCAATAAACCCTGGCTAATCATAATCATAATAGGATCTCAAAACTCAAAACCAATAGTGGTCCTTATAATCAAGATTTGGATGTGATTATAAATGAATTTGTCCATTTTTTTTGAAAATTTCCCTAAGGACCCTCCCCTAATTTTGCTTTGGATTAACAAGAATTTGTGAATATTATTCAAAGTATTATCAATGATAATAATAATGTTGATTTATTGAGGCATTGCATAGAATAAGAAATACATATTGTGCTTTAGAGTATGGACAATGACAAAGCCTCGAATCCTTATGTGTTCCCTGCAGGATTTTCAAACACTTGTGGGAAATTATAAAAAATGATGTTCTCAAAGTTTTTAATGAACCCATATCCTCGATAAAAATTCTAAAAGATTTTAATTGCACCTTTCTAACTCTAATCCCAAAGAAAGCTAACATGAAATCTCTAAACAACTTAAGACCTATAGCCCTATGCAACACCATATACAATATTATCTCTAAAGCCTTGGCTAATAATCTCAAAATCCTCCTTCCTCTTCTTATTTCAAAACAACAAGGATGCTTTTAATAAAATAGACAAATTTTAGATGGAGTGGTTATTTTGCATGAGCTAATTCACTCAGCTATGTTTAATAAAGAAATGACAATGATCATCAAATTTGATATCAAAAAATTGTATGATATGTCAAATAAAGATTTATTTTCATAATATTTAATAATTTGGGTTATCGAAGGCTTGGTGTGATTGGATCAAGTATTCCATTTTTGCTCCTATGTTCTCTGTTCTTGTTAACAGAGTCTCCATTGATTTTTTCAATGCTAGAAGAGGCCTCTATAAATGAGATCCTATCTCCCCATACCTTTTTCATCATCATGGTATAAGCCATGGATAGAGCCATCTTAAAGGAAAAATCATTAAATATCATTAGTAGCTTCAATATTACTGAGAATGTAAAATTATTTCATGGTTAGTTTGTGGATGATATAATTATGGGAAACTCTTCTTGCATTTAGGAAGTTAAAGTGTTGAATAAAGTTTTAGATTGGTATCAACATGCTTTGGGTCAAGAGATTATAATTTTTAAATCTATCATTTTATTCCTTTAGACTTTGCCCTACAAAAAAAATAGATAAACCAAATTATTGGATTTTCTTTAGGTTCTCTTCTTGAAAAATACTTGGATATCCCCTTGTTTGATGGGTGGTCAAAAAAACATTTTTGGGAAAACATGACCACAACCTTCCAAGATAAACTATCTTATTGGAAAAGAAATTGGCTCTTTTGGGTAGGAAAAATTCAATTAATTGAAGTTATTCTCTAATAAATTCTAGTCTGTATGATAAAAAGCTTGGAAGCTCTAGTTGGTGTCAAATCTAGATTAACTAACATTAAATTTGTTTTCCTTTGGAATGGTCATTCTAAGTCTAATAAAAGTGCTTTGATGAAATGGGAAGAGGCCTGCTTTCCTAAATCAAAAGGTGGGGCTAGAACTAGTAACTTTTTCAAGATGAATGTAGCTCTCAAAGAAAAAATTCTTTGGAGAATCTATTATGACAAATATAGCTTTTATATCATCTTGTTATAAATAAAGTATCTTAATAACATATATGATTTGGCCCATATTTTTAGTAAAGAGCATTGGATGTATTGGTCTCACATCTATAACTTCCTTGGAAAATGTAGATCCCTTATCTCTAACTCCCTTTGCTGGGATATTGAAAATGGTATATCTATTAAATTCTAAAAGGATGTCTTGTCTAGTGTGGGCCTTCTTTGCAATCATCCTTATTTTAGCTTTTTAGATCAAACATATAGGGATATCTAGTTTTTAATTAGTGGGTTGAAAATCAAATTATATGGGGCCCTTAGAGAAGATGAAAAATCCAAGTCTTTATGCTCCCAACCTTTCTTATGATCTTCTAATTTATTTCAACTTCTTCCTAAACTCTCACCATATAAGCAACTCAATTTAGATTGGTGGATTAAAATGGTCTTGAGACCCTTTCAAAAAAATTTCAATGAAACAAGGCTAAAATAAGTTGATCTCTCATATTAATACACCTTTATGGCATGTGTAAAAAAATTGAATCCCTCTAGGTCTTCCTAAAGCTAATGTAAATTTGTGGTTTGTCATGAAGAAAAAATCACTTTTCTAGGATAGATTTCAAAGTATTGGTTTTCAGGGATCCTCCTAGTACATCTTTTGTAAAGATAGTTCTAAAACCCCAAACCATGTCATCCTTCATTGCTCCTTTGTTTAGAGAATTTGGAATTAGTTATTTAAGAAAATGAGTAGACTTTGGATAGCATCTGACTGTATTTAGGATATTTTGATTAACCAGAGAGAATAAATATGGGACCAGGTTTAAAGTATTTGGGCAATGATACCATCTCTAATCATTTGGATCTTATGGAAAGAAAAAAACAATAGAGTCTTTAGGAACATGTTAATCTCTAAGTATTTCCCCACAGTTAAAATTGAGGCACTCCTTCAAGAGGTATTCAAGACTAAAGTGACACCTCCTAAAAATAAAATCACTGGAGAAGATTTTCATATTATCATAAAATGGAAGTTATTGGAAAACAACTTCATCCTTCCTCCCTAAATAAAAAAAAGTTATTGGCCTCTTGTAAGCCTTCAAGATAAATTTATGTTAAGATAAATTTAGGTGAGTCATCCAAAGGTAACACATGTCTTTCTAGTGGAGGAGGAACCTTTAGAGATTATTTGGGACTATTACTTTCATGTTTTGCCTTCAACGCTCCATGGTTTTCTAACAATTTAGCTAAAGCTCTATCTCTTATCTAATGTTTGAGAATTAACATTTATTGAAATTTCAAAAAATTATTTGTATAAGGTGACTCTATTTTGATTATCAATACTATTAAAAAGAGACGTTTTGATTATTGGAAAATCAATTCAATCATTCAAGATATCCTCTCTTAATAGAAAACTAGAATATAATTAATTTATTGAAGGAATTATAATCATTACAACAAGAAACTAAGGCAATAATTATTATAGGAATTTCACCACCTTATCACATACACTAAAGGTGGATGAAAAAATTACTAGATGATGGAAAATATGCAAAAATAACATATTGCCCTTAAAATACCCCTACAGGAAACATTTGGGAAAAATAACCCACAACTAGTGGGATATAGACAATTAAGAAGTACAATTAAGCTAAGCTTGAAAAATAAAAAAAAGAATTATATTTTTTATTATTAATCCATGCATGGTGAATTAAATGCTTAGGCTTGTCCTAAAATTCTTGCCCCTTAATTTATCATAGATTCAAGTGAATATGAGATAAATTATTTGAATGCCTCAAATTTATCCTGTGAAAGTGACTTAGTAAAGACATATGTACGTTGTATATCTATCAAGAAATATTTGAGCTAGATATTTTTCTAAAAATGTTCATGACTGAAATGTAATTTTACCTCAATATATCTTGTACATTCATGAAATACATGATTATGAATAAGATTACTACTCCATTTTATACACAGAGGATTATTGGATGATTCTATGGTATTCCAAATCCTTCAAGTATATGTCTGATTTAAATCCCTTCATAGATAGTTCCTTTTGTTGTGTGATATTATGATTTTGTAGAGAGTTTTGAAACACAATTTTGTTTCTTGCTCCCCCATGATATTGGTCCAGATGTCAAAAACAACACAAATCCTAAAGTGGATATCCTATCATCAATGTTGTTAGCATGATATAAATTTGTATATATTGTCAAGAAGAAGTTATCATTCTTATTGTATTCTAGGACAAAATACATGGTTCTTCTAATGTATCTCAAGATCTGATTTTCTAATTTATAGTGGCAAGATTTGGGATTGTGAATGAATAGCAAGAGATAACTGAGAGCATAGTTGGTGTTTAACCTAGTATATGTCAAGTAAATGAGACTCTAAATCAACTACCTATATAGAGTTGCATTTAATTATGGCGATGGATATGTTTGAGACAATTGAAGACTTCTATCCATAGGTGTGCTAGTTGGATTTTAATCCATCAAATAAAACTTCTCGAGTGTTTTCTTGGCATATTTTATCTGAGACACAAATATGTGATTTTATCTTTATGAAACTTCCAATCCAAGAAAATAATGTAGAAGCCCAAGATTTGTCATGTTTAATGATAGATTTAGATCATTATTTTTTGAATCAATCATCTAAATTAAACTCCCAATGATGACTAGATCATTGAGTACATGGTTGAAGAGATGCTCATCAATTTTGATATACCATGCCTAGGGAGCTTGTTTAAGACCATATAGTGATTTGACAAGTATACATACTTTATATTATTTTAATAATATGACAAAACCTTCTAGTTGAGACATGTAGACTTCTTCCTATAAATTTACATTAAGAAAGGCACTCTTTACATCCATTTTAAGGACTTTCCAACCAAACTGTGCAGCAAGAGAATGAATCATCTTGATAGTTTTGATCTTAGCTATGGGATCAAAATTCTCCTCATTTTAAATGCCTTATTTTTGAGCATACCCCCTTACAACCAACCTTTCCTTGTGGTTGTCAAGACTAACATATGATTTTCAATTTGAATTTAAGATCCATTTGTATCCAATTGGCTCCTTCCCTAGTGAAAGGTCTACAAACTACCATGTTTTATTCTTCATCATAGACTTATATTTTACATCTATGGAATCTTTCCAAGGTTTTGAATATAGGGATTATTGAATTATAGAGGGATCAAAATACTCAACAAATGTAATCATTAATTCTCAATTAACCTTTTCTCAAGCCATACTATGAGTCTTTGGTTTACTAGTAGACGTGTTTAGAACATCATAAAATTTAAAATCTCATAGTGTACTCATATACCATTTAGGCATACATTAAGTGGTTCCTATGGGTGGACTCATATACCATTTAGGCATACATTGAGTGGTTCCTATGGGTGGTGGATCTTAATCATTATCTTCATCTTAGGGATAACCATCTTATACTTTCACTATGGGACTAATTTTTTCACCAAGTGAACTTGTGGAATGAGCCTCTATGTGTTTATTCTTAAAAAACTCAACATCCCTACTAGTGTATATTTAATTAGTCTTTGGATTCATTAGTCTATAAATGAGTGCTTATTCACTATACCCTAATAAGATATAATTTTATGATTTTGTGTCAAATTTACTTCTCTACTTTTGGGGAACTTTTATGATTGATTTACATCCAAAAACTCTAAGATGTGCAATGGATGAATTTCACCATGACCTTGTTTCCTATGGTGTTACCCCATCAAGAGATGTAGTGGGAATTATATTGAGTAGATATACTTTGGTTTTGACTACCTTTGCCCAAAAATCCTTTGCAAAGAATGAAAAATTGATCATACAACACACCATTTCCATGATAATACAATTTCTTTGTTTAATAAAACCATTAGTTGTGGCATGTGTGGAGGTTACATATGATGAAAAATACCATTTTTTTCCAAAAATGCTTTGAAATTATTGTTGGTGTATCCCCCCTCCATCTGAGTGGAGTGTTTTTATCTTATGACCAGTATTTGTTTCTATTGGATTAAGATCCAATCAAGGATATAAGTATACATGAAGCACACATATTTATAATATGCAAAAGAAAATATGAAGAAGAGATGCCTATTATAGAATCAAAATCAAACATAAGCAATTATAAATTTTTATTATCCAAAATTACTTTAGGAAAGGTACATCTATCGGTGGAATATAGACATGTGTCACATCCTCATGAATGTAGGATTATCTTCCATAATGACTAAAAATAACACCCAAGCAAGTTAAATGAAATGTGTAGGGAAAAACTATTAAATATAATAAAAACCTCTACTAACACCCTTAACCATAACTTAAGTGGGTGGTAGAATTGGGTCCCAACAACAAGGCCTAATGAGGTGCCAAAGTACATAGAAAGTCTCCCTAGAAGAATAGAGAGAATCCCCCCAAGAAGTAGAGAGAGAAGGAAATAAATAAAAAACCCCCCAAAATATGAATAATGTCAATGATGAAATCCTCTTCTTGAAGACTAACGAATATCCATTTACATCATATAATGTTTCTTCCCTACATAAAAGGAAGAACAAAATAAATGATCTAAAAATCTATCCATTCTATGATGGAATATGAAAGTAGTAGTATGAAGATATTTGAATATGGTCAAAATTTAAAGTGCACCATAGGTCTAGCAAAATCATATATAGGAACTTAAAGTAATGACACTAAAGTAAACCTGTTAGAATAAGGACATGGAACATTCACTAAAATAATGTCCATGTCATGTGGAGATCACAACTCAACAACCCTCAAAACTAAAGAATACATGTCCATAATAATGGAAGAGTCATCAATGCTCTCTAAAATAATGGAGGTATCACATGACACAATAGAGATAAAGACACGCTCATCAGTGGAGAGAGAATGATCCTCTAAAATTCAAATCTATGAAGGCTCTGTAAGAGAAAATTTTTGTACAAGAATGAAAGTGGTTTCTAAAAAAATATATTTTTTTATTGAGGTTAAAGGGGGGATTTTTCTATGAACTAGGGTCCCCATAACCTAGGATAAGTAAAAAAAAAGAGAGACAAAGGTCTACCATAGACCAAGAGAGAAACTATGCCAAAATAGGGCTAGATACAGCCAAAACACAACCAAAAACAACAAAAGAAACATGAAAGGACAACAAAGGAGAAACCTGAGCCTAATCCATGTCTAAATTTCTTGAGATGTCCTCCCAATATATTTTGATCCTTTTGATATTAACATCAATTTTAAACAACATTTTTTCTTTGTCAATGTCTTTTTGGGACCCACTACATTGCCCCTGATTACCTTTCCTTTTGCTAGATGTCTTAGCTTCAAATAACTCTCAAAGGTGTGATATGAGCTTCTCAACATTTTGAATCCTATCATTCATGTTTTATTTGCTAAACTTTACCAAGAAATTGATGTTTTTAAGCTTCTCATTCTCATTCTCTAAAATATCCACCCTAAATTGGAGAATCTACAATTGTTGATCCTCCTCCTTAGCCATAGTGATTTGGTTCAATCTAATGTTCTGTTACTACAAAAAAAATCACCTTCCCTTTGAGATCTATAAGTTTCCTCATGAACCAATGCATGATGGACTTTTGAAGGTCTAATTATTCAACCATCTTGTTTGCATTCTCCTTGCCCTTAAGGGAACTACAAAGATTATTGAAATTCTCATTAAGATCTTACTATTGTTTATCAGAAGGATTCTTACCTTTTTCTTTAGATTCAACTCTAGACATTTCTTTCCCAGCTTCAAGAGTATTATTCTAAGCTAACATATCCCCTTGATACTCATTATTATGATCATCCTTAGGCTCATTTTTGTCATCTTCAACTATAATGGAGTCTCCCATAGAATGTCATGTTTTACCTTGCCTACCCTACTTACTTTGTGAGTCCACCAAAGTCCTTGTTGTAATCCTCATGAATTTTTTGATATTATATTTTATCTTATAGGCTTTCACCTCAACAACATTAGTCATTGTATCAATAGGGCTCTTAGAAGTATTGACCTCTATATTCCTACTAGTGCTCCTAGGGTATTTAATCCACACCTTTTCAATTTTCCTAATATCCATAGGTACATCCTCCACATGTTTATTTTGAGGTTGGGAGACAATTAGATTGATCTAGTTTATACACTTAAAGTATTTATGAATGAGATATATCACCCCTTCATGTCTAGGATCTACATAATTTCCTTTCTTATACTTTAGGATAGAGACTTCAAGTGAATGTAGGATGAAAAAAGGTAGGCTGAATGGAATGCCATGTCTAAAATAATTCAAAATCATAAATAAATACCATCTAACAATGTTAAACCTACCTTCTAGAGTGACATATTGCATCATATGATAGGCAACCTCAACATACATCATGAGTAGTAATTAGGTATCAAACCCATTATGCATCATTTCCAAAATTTCCCCTTCTTCAAAGAATATCTCCTTATCTCTTTTATAGTCTCTGACAGACTTGTAGATTTTAGTTTCCTCAATATCCAAACCTGTTATATGTGTAATTAGATCCTCTATGACTTTTAAAGTGATTCCATTAATATTGATGGTTCTGTCTTCCCAAGAATTCATAAGCATAGTCAAAATATGCCTGTCATGTACTATTTTTTCCATAAACCTTAGAAATCTCCCAACTTGTAATGCCTCCTAAATTATCTCATTCTTATTTACTTCTTGTATCATTTTAGGTTCTATTATATTCGGTAAACCCATTGTGCTCCCAGTAAAACCAACATAGAGGTGAAAGAATATTTCCTAAATTCTAACTGTAGACTCTTCAATTTAGAATCAAGAGGTATTTTTATTGATCTTGGTATTTGAGTAGTCTAAAAAAAGATTTATTAGGTTTGGTATAAACTCGTTCCATAGGGGTGGATCAATAAAGAGAATAACACTTTTTGATAGAAATGTAACATCATAAGAAATAATAAGAGGAGAGATTACAATCTTAAAAGGATAGTCTCTAAAGAGATAATGAAGAATGCTCTAAATAGTGCAAGGACACTCCATGTGATTAAAATGGTGGTGTAGATCCATGGAAATATTTAGAAATAAGTAGCCATACACCATATCCCATTAATTGAGCTAGTCATTGAGTTAAACCAGGTCAGTGGGTACATGTACCTATCCATGTAAAAATGGATAGAGGTATTGTTAAGTGATAAGAAATTCCACGTATAAATTCCATGAAGCATAGTTTTTCATTCCAAGAAGAAGGAATGGAGACGAATCTTGCCTCATTGTATCTCTAAAATAGAGATTGGTGAGTCGATACAACCAAAAATAACCTAAACTAAGAGTAGAGACACCAAAGAAGTGAATTGAGAAAACACTACATAATGCAACCTATAATGACCCCATGTGTTACAAGAACAATGAAAAATCAATGTGATGGACATTAGATTCAACAAAAAATATGTCCACATGTTAGTAATCTATGCAAGGGTTGATGCAATTTATAGTGCATGCTATAGAGATGGACATTAGATTTAGTCAAGAATAGGTCCACACAAATGAGAGTAATTAGGGCATAAGTGATAATGCATGTTTATTGAATGGATGTTAGACTCAGTTGAAAATGCATCCATAAATGCAAGCAATTAGTGTAATAATGAAACTTTATAGTTACAAAAACTCAGTATGCAAGAGAGAAAGTATGGTCCTTAAAAACCCCCATGAGACTACAAAGTTTCAATTGTACAAGGCTCAAGAATAACACCAATGTGTAAAAATTAAAAAAACTCATATATATTTTTTAAAATAGTGCCTAAAAATGAGTTGTAGGCTAAAAATTATGTGACTTTGAAGTTCCTGCTCTCAAAATAAATCTCCACTTTGCATAAGTTTTGGATTTGCCCAAAGTTTGCCTCAAATTTTTGTGGAAAAGGTAAGCCCCCTTGGGTTAGTTGTGACCAAGGGATAAAATACCATATGACTAGGATATATTTATTAAATTTGATGGCCTCATGAATGTCAAAACCACCCTAATTAAATTTGACAGTCATGTGGATGTCATGTTGGACTTTAGAGGGTAGAACACAACTAGGAAAAAACAGAATGCCCTTCTGTAATAGTTGGGGTTTTTCATCAAGTTTTTAGTCCCTTACTATAATCATAATTTTGTGTCAAACTTTTAGTCCCATTTTGTAGTCAAACTTGTAGATGTTGGAAGCACTCAACATGTCAATAGTTGGGGCATCATAAATAGTGATCGTGCCTGTAATCATCATGGTTGACCATGTCTATGACATGTGTTGGGGGTTCAATAATTTTGAGTGGGTATGAGGATGGTTGAGAGTTATGGTAGTGTTGGGATGATAATTAGAGATGTTGGTTATTTTGATAGTCTTTGGAAATGTTAGGAATTCTAATAGTGTCAAGATTACTAATAATTCTAGTTATACTAGGGTTAGTCAATGTTTTGGTAGTGTCAGGATGGGAGCCAACTTTGATAGGTAGAAATAAGGGTTGATCTAGTAGTTAAAATAAATGTGAGAGACTCTGGTAGGTTTGGGGAACTGTTATGATTCTCATAAGTACTTCCAAGGGTATAAAGTTTGATGAAGGAATCTAAGTGTTACAAATGGGTAAGGAAACTCTAATTTATAGGAAAAATTCAGATCTACCACTACTATATAAAAACATGAAAGAGCCAAAAAATTTATCAAAAAACTTAAAAAAATTAGAAATGGTTCTTCCTTAAGATACCTTGATAGTACAAGTTTGCATAAAATCCAAGAAAATGCCTTCAAACCCTCAAAAAATAACCAAAATTAATTATCACAAACTAGGCCATATTTACATTCATTCCTAGGGTTTTGACACCTTTTGAATCTAATAGTGCAAGCCATTTTATAAAAAAATATAATAGACAAGAGATGAAAAATAAGAGACACCTTTTCCATTGTTCTTTCTATGAATCTAGATTAGCCAAGAACCCTAAAATAAGAGAAAAATTTGAGAAATAGTGAATCTTCAAAGTGTTAGGTCAATGGATGATAGATCTATGACATGCAAGCTAAAACTCAAGATTTCACAATAAGAGATTCAACATTCAATTACCAAAAACCATGATTTGATACCATGTTAGGTCAAAACATAATTAGAGATCAAGGTCTAAGTAGACAAAAGCACAAATCTCTATAATATAAAAAAATTATGTAGAAGAGATACCTGTTATATAAGTGAAATCAAACATGTGCAATTAAAAAAATTCATTAAAAAAAATAGCTTTTGGAAAGGTACATATATATGTGGAAGATAAACACATCCTCACATCCTCATGAATGTGGGATATCTTCTCCAATGACCTAAAAATAACACCTAATTAAGCTAAATAATATGTATAGGGAAAAACCATTAGATGGCATAAAAACCTACACTAACATTTTCAATAACTTTAACTTTATTGAAGTTTTCAAAGGATTGACTATCAGTTTTGAAATAGTATACCCACATTTTGCATGATTAATCATCAATAAAGAGCATGAAGTATTTAAACCCAACCTGAATATGGGTCATGGGTCTACACAGAATGATATGTTTTATAGGGGGCTGAAATGTACTTTTTAAAAATAGAGTTAGATATTTTTTTCTATCTAAATGATTTAGACATTTATCTATACCCTTTTTGAGAGGTGGAAATTCTCTTACCATATCAAAATGGTGAATTGTGTTAATATATCCAAAACTCATGTGACCAAATCTTCTATGCCACAACTATGTAGAGTCTATATTATTTGCAACAGGCACCTAATTATTTTGATAAACAAAGTCAAGTTGAAACATTCATCCCACATTGGAAGATCATGCAATAATTTTAAATATTTTATATTTGTCTTGAATCAAACACATTTTTATTCTACCTTTATAGTCAAAATCAATATTTAGATTGTGGTCCAATAGTTGATTGTTTGATAATAAATTCTTGGTTAAATCATGTACATATAATACATATGTAATTATATAAGTTTGTGTTCCAAGATGTAATGTAATGTTTCCAATCCCTTGAAAACTATAGGAGGTATCCTCACTTAAAGAAACATGATTTTTGTTTGGTGTGTCCCATAAAGTGAAGAACCAATCTTTGTGTCTAGTCATGTGTTGGGTGGCACCTAAATCAACATCCAAATGTTACTTTGTAAAGTTGATTTCTAATAAAAATCAACAGGGTAAAAAAGGTCTGCTTCTTCATAGTTGTCTTCCTAATTATCAGTGTTACCTTGTTACTTTGTTTTCTTTTGCTAGTTTATTTTTCTATCCGTATGGTTTACTTTGATTTTTATTATTGGTTATTGGGATTTTGGCACCAGATGGTCCATTTTGGTATTTATTATACCAATAATATTTTAGCTCATGTTCCTTATGACAATAAATGAGACACTATTTTTAATATTGATTCCTTACATGATTCTATAGATTACTCTATTTTGGAGATTGCTTAGAAGACTTGAGGGCTTCCTTCCCTTTATGTTGATTATAATTAAGAGCATGATCTTCATATTCTTCTTTAGGAGTTATGGACTCTTTTAGTCGTAACATGTTGACCAAATTTTCAAATAATGGTATCTATTCTATGAAATTCAAGATAGTCATAAAAATTCTATAGGAGGGTGGTAGTGCTCTCAATACAATTGGTACAATGTCTCACCTAATGATTGGAGCGATGCCATTAGGATTGTAACATGTATTATAAAATTACTTAATTTTTCACATTAATTCAATTTTAGAGAGTGAAGATGACTCTATAGGTATAGAATTATTATTTCATTCTTAACCTCATACACTATTTTTAGCTCATCCCTAACTTCCTTAGTTATTTTAGCCTCATAAATATGTGGTTGTACCTCATTAATGCCCTAAACATGATAATAAATTTTTTACTTTTAGTTTGATTTATCAAACTTATGCTACTGATTAGGATTAGAGGCATGTTAGGTGTATGTGCCACTAACAATAGGCCAAATTTCCTCATATTCTAGTTGTGATTTTATTTTTGTTTTCCAAACAGAATAGTTATCACTTGAGTAGCTAAGAGTTTGATAGAAACATTTTTAGAGAATTTACAACCATGATCAAGACTATAGGTAATGGAAAGGTTCCTTACCACTTTAGGTATAAAGGTATCCCTTTATATATACCATCAAACTGATATACTAAACTACTTTATATACACACCCTTCCTATATTCTTGTTGATACATGGAAGACATTTACCCTTTCTATATACCTGACAGTACATGAAAGAGATGTTACCATACATGAAAGAGAATAGTACGTGGTACATAGGTAGTAATGAAACGGGTTTTACAAATAATTAACACTTGCTTAGATGAAATTACACATACATAGACATAACTTCTCTACATACTTAGAATTTTCACCTATCAAAATTTATGCCTTTCGATTGAGGCGATTGGGTAATGGAGAGATGAAAAATGAGTGAAATTATCCTTATTTCTCCCTGATGATTTATAAAGATAATGCCTAGATATCATTATTACTATTATTTTAATATATGTATGCAGTAGCTCAAGCATGATGACATTAACCATAAACATGAGCCATAGGTATAACTTACACCGAATATTGTGATTGAGTTTTTAAAAAATCATATTTTTGTAATATAATAATAAAATGTAAGAAATTTTATAATGTTTAAAATTAATATGGAAACTTTAAAATTAGTATAATGTATACACATTACAAAAAATGAAAATTCCACCCCCCTAAAAAGTTGATTTTCTTATATTTTTTTTTATATTTTGGTCTCTTTGACAAGTTGGTTAGTTATGGATAATCTTAGCCAAACTTCTAAATGTGGAATTGCCACTAAAATTTGATCTTAAGGGTGATTTGGGTGGGATTTGAACCCTAAACCTTACCTTTTCCTAAAGCACCCTTTTCTAAGTGGGCTAAGGGCCTAGCTTCCATTTATATGAAGGGAAATCTATATGAAGTTTAAATATTAGGAAAAAGATAACAACAACAACAATAATAATAATAATAATAATAATAATAATAATTTTCCATGTTTTTTTGTTTGCTAAGATAAGTCCAATGGCAGTTGTTAAGGAGAGGTGAATCATCTGAGGTGAGCATGTTGATGTTTCTTTGCTAAAACCATTAGGAATCAAAACCATTGTCATGTTTTGGGATCACCTAAATGGTGGCTGGGTGTGATGAGGAGAGGCATCAGGATTGGTTAATGAGGTCGAGTTAATGTGAGCTTGTTAAGTTAATGCAGTTTGATGTAATCTTCCTGGGTCATGGCTGAATGTTTTAGATTAGGTTGAGATCATTATTTTCATTGATCTACCTTTTCATGTTATAATGAGGCATATAATATAGGTCTATGTTTAAATGATATCATAATACAGTGAGTGATTGACATAATAAACTTTATTAGACTGAGTTTATAGTAAGGTCAATATAAAACTGGATGAATCTTGCCACAACTCATAGTATGTGTCAATTGAGGGATCCAAGATTGACATAATAAAGACTAATGTGAAGTAAAAGGTGGATCCTTTGATATTACAAATGGATATTGAGCATGTTGAGAAGATGAAAACTTCAACCAAATATATTTTCACCTATCAGGATTGAACATGGTCCAAAGGCACATCAAATCATTGATATAATAATTGGTGATTTTTAGGGGGTGTAGATTTAGGGGTAGGGGATATGAAGAGGCAAAGGAATGTTATGGATACAATATTGGTTAGGATTCAACTAAAACTCATCAAACTCACCTTAATATTCTTACATTCCTCCTTATAGGTTTAAATATACTTGAGGCTTTGATACCACTTCTTGACAAAAAATTAGAGTATAATTAATTTATTGATGGAATTCTAATCATTACAGTAAAAAACTATAGTAAAACTTCTTATATGAATTTCAATACCTTATCACATCCACTTAAGGTGGATTAAAAAATTACTGGATGATGGAAAATATGAAGAAAAAACATATTTCCCATAAACTATGTTAGATCCTGATTCCTCACCAAGTAAACTATCTGATTATCCATGGATATTTATAGTTGACAAATTTGTATTTAGTTATTTTTTTAACAAGGATTTGAGATATATGTTGTTATGGGATAGTAGGATATTACTTCGATTACATGATTACATTGCTATGAGTTAGTTGTAGTATATATGTTTACATTACAAACATGTTGATTTGTTATTTTAGCTATAATATATGATGAACATATATCATAATGTTATGATTTAAATACCTGCTTATTATGAGGTTGACACAGGAGAACTCATCCCTTAGAGCATGACAAAGGGAGAGCATCATCAAAGAGGGTAACGTAGATGGATATGTCAGAAGACGATAAAGGAATCGGCTAAAACCCTACACACACCACATTAGACAATATATGTTTATACATAGTTTGAATGGATGCCTTAGTATGTTCTTTATGTTTTTTCATACTAGTTATGTGTTAGTTCTATTTCTGCCTATGTTGAATATATCATGTGTGACTGCATAGTGGATATTACGCATAGGGAAAAAAGGATAATGTTGCGGTTGAGTATGTTTGCATTTGGTTTGCTTAATGTCCAATTTATCATTTTGGATTTATTAAGTGAGTTATCATTAAACCATTTTAACATGCTACTTTAGTTAGTGGATATATATATATATATATATATATATATATATATCCACTAACTAAAGTAGCAATATTCTTATTAATTAGAAAATATGCTCTAATAATGTAAAAATAGAGGAAAAGTGGAAAAAGGAAATAAAATGGTGTAAAACTAAAGAGGAGGAAAGTTTTTTGAGAAAAGGGAAAAATCTAAAAAAAAAGAATAAAACAAAGGCATAAAAAGAAATAAATGAGGGAGTATAACAAAAATAAAAGAATCTTCAGAAAAAAAGAAAGTAATGCTTTATTCATGAAAAAGGATAAAAGAAGGGCAACAAAGCATAAAATAAAGAAGATTGAAGAAAAAGAGGCAACACATTTACAAAGAGATTGGGAAGGAAGCAAGGCCAAGGGACAAAAAGATCATCAACATGAATTTCCAAATAGGCAGTGCATTCAATTATAGTGTATGTTCATGAGAAAATTTTGGGTTGAAAACTGTCCATAAAATGTCTATATGCTTTAGAGGTTTGTGTTGCACATTCAATTGAGAATTATAAACCCATTATGGTCACTTATGGAACATAGAGACTGCCTATTAGACCAAAATCCATTTAACAACCTGAGTGTATGGCGTTTGAAATAGTAGAGTGATTCATTTATTGTATATGATTTTTATAGTAGTAAGATTAGGACATTTTGTATACATACAAATATCCTTTTTGCAACGTACATATTATAAGTTGCTTATGTCACATGATTACATGAAAATGATATACTGTATGTACTCAGATTAACAATGTTATATACTATTCCAAAATTAATACTCCCTCCCATATATATATATATATAATCATAAATACTCCCTCCCTGATATATATATATATATATATATCAGGGAGGGAGTATTTATGATTATTACTATGCCACCTAAGTATGGAAATCTTAACCATTTTATTTATAAGTGCAACAATTTAATGTCATGAGGATACAAAATATAAAAACCTCTGACCACCTACTGATTTCTAGTACACAGAGGAGTGACATCTAATATAAACATTTATATATTTCCCCATATACCATTATTATGGTTGGATTGAGTAGGTCAATGCCTTTACTCAAAAAATAATCAACTTTTGAAATAATTTATTTGTGCACTGTGAATAATTCATAATATTCTATTATACTCTAGAATAACATACATAATTTACTGTTGAGAGTTTATTTCATTAAATATTGAGGAAATAATAATTTGTTATATTATATTGTTAAGAGATTTCATGCAATGTATCCTTTTAAAGGTAAAAACAATAATTCATATTAGTTATCAAAACAAAGATTTTTTGAATTGTATATATAGCAATTTTATGTCTGATGGAGTTAACTGTATTAATATGCAGTAATTTATCTACCATGATTTCAATTAATTTTATGATATAACAATTTTCTAGGAATAAATTATTAGTATTAAAATAACAATGACTTGTTTGGAAAATGGTAATAATGGACTTATTATTATAATACAATGACTAATAATATAATTCAATGAACTTAAGGATTTATTAAGTTATAGAGATCATAATAAATATATTATTATATAGGCCTATTAATTTATGAATCATACTAAAATCGCTGCATATAATCATACTCGAATCATATTGGATCTATTAAGTTATGATTTCATAATATTGGACTTATTACTTGTGATCTCTGTAGTAATATGTATTAGATATTACTATGTTATCAAGATTTATATGCTAGTTATTATCTTAGTAAGCTAAGTCACCATTCATTATTCTGGTATATATTCTTCTTCCCCTTAGTATTTGGGTAAAAGGGTGAATTTGTGGTGTATGAATAACAATTCAGCTTGCAATTTATTAAGCATGGTGTAATGGTTATAGTCAAGATAAGCCAAATATATAATATATATAGAAATGATATCATAAGGAAGGATATTATTGGAGTATAATACATAGCGTATTATACCTATTATTAGCCATATAATATAGAATATGGCAACATATTATAGTGGCTTATAATAATAATTATGGGTTATTTAATATAATTTGAGTAATAACTAGATCGCTCTATACATGCTTTTGACTTGAGACACATCAACTCGGGTATGTGACTTGAGGCATATCATATAAATTGAGTCTAAAAGTTGTATTTTTGCATATTGTCAATAGGTTATGTACTAAGGAGTTAATTGGAAGAACGCTTTTGAGAATGTAGATGTTCTTATTTAGCTTATAAACATACCTTGGGATTGGTGTCCATATGAATGGATTTATTTAGGAGTATATATAGATATGGATAGAGCTTATAACAGAGGAACAAGACATAATTGTTTTTTTAATAATACTATAGGCATTTGTATGCATTTATAGCATACCAAAATTCATAAAAGAGCCTTGGTAAAACATATTTATAGCTCAGTATAGGTTTTTATTATCTTGGGATAAGCTATATGATTTGAGATCCTCAAATAGAGTTATAAATGATTGTAGGAGTTCTTGTTCAATATTTATTATTATGAGAACATGTGTATAGTGCCTGTTATAAGTAGATTAATTTATGTAGAGATGAATGCATAAATATTATGTATTGGCATACAGTGATGTGTGTCCATAGTTCTTTTAAGTATTATAACTAAGTCATGGACTCTGGATGAGTAATATACCAACTACATGTTACTCAACTCCCTTAAAAACTATGAAGGAGAATTACAATGTGGAAACCCTCATTTTATAGAGATCATCAATATACTCCATGAGGAGGAAAGTTTTAAGGATTTATAAAATCATAGGGAGTTCTTGATTAAAAAATGTAAATGAATATTGGTATAGTATTTACATATCATTTGAGTACTTACATATGGTACATATTATGATGTACAAGTAATCATATATAATAATTATACCTATAATTAATAGATAGTTGAAATGAGTCATAAGATATTTATGGGACCAAAACAATAACCACATGAAAATAGTCTCCTAAAAAATAAATTAAGTTATAAAAATAAAAATTATGGTATAAATTAGTTATGAATTATTTGACTCTTTGAGAATAATATGATTGAATTGTTGATATATATTAACATATAATAATGAAAACTTATGTGCATAATAATATGTGCAGTATATATTATGAGTATATTACATGTAAGTGTTTAGACATATATAATATATAATAATGCATCATGATGTGTGCATATAAGTTATGTTTTTTTTGAATATGAGTATGCAGTTTAAACATAGGGTATACCCAGGTGGTATAACCTATACTTGCTTGATTATTATTTATGATTGTGAGACTAGTTGTTCATGATTGAGTAGTATGCTCATGTACAATGAACTATGACATTATGGGATGCCACAGAGGGTATTTTATTTAATTATAGATTAAATATATGTTATACCTAGATGGTACAAATTGTAATTGTTATGTCTAAAATCACACATACATTTGATAGACAAAATGTATAAACGATGATTATCTTATTTTATGATAGTTATTAGGACTTTATACAACCCTTGAGAGTATAATGAATGTCAGGATATAATGGAGTATCCTATGTTTCATATGAATTGAGGATTACTTTTTTATATCTAGTTGCTTGAATAGAAACTTATGTTTCCATGTATTTATGACTATTTTATTATGACTGATTATGGAAAATTAGTAGTTACGTCTTAGAATACTAGACTATGATAATATGGGTGTGTTGGTTATTACTTTGAATATCTTGTTTTATGATAGTTAATAGGACTTTATATAACCCTTGAGAGTATAATGAATGCTAGGATATAATGGAGTATCTTATGTTTCATATGAACTGAGAATTGCTTTGTTATATCTAGTTTCTTGAATAGAAACTTATGTTTCCATGTATTTGTGACTAATTTCTTATGACTGATTGTGGAAAATTAGCATTTATGTCTTAGAACACTAGACTATGATAATATGGGTTATCATAAGGTATTGTATATTTGGAAACTAATTATGGTAATTAGAATCTATAGTTAAATGTGTATTTTACACAAATGGTATAAAATATAGTCATTATTTATAGTATGGGATAGATAATAATGTGAGCTTCATTCACATATTTGATGGAATAAATGTATGTTTTTTGATTATTCATATGCTTAACATGATATGTGATATGATTGCTAATAGGATGCAAATTGTATGAGTCTCTTGGTTATTTAATGTTAACTAATCTCACATTACTGATACTAAGTAAGGAGTGAGGAAAAATTCATTATCATACTAGCATCAAAATTCTAGATGAAGGCAATCTAATCAAGTGGTGTGCATGAATTTTGATTGATATATAGATCTCTATTATTTATTATTCTTGAAAACTTTGTCCAAAGTATGTTTAATGTGACATTATCATTTTATGATTATGATTTATATGTTTGTGGGATATCTTGAAATAAAATAGGTTTTCTATGATACACCACATGTTTATTTTTAGAAATCATATAACACATGGGTACTAGATTGTCTCTCTGGATTCCTATGCCATAACTATCTACTCATCTTCAAAGCGAGGGCCATTCCTTGATGGGAGTTGTGTAGGGGATCATTGGTCCATGGTTGGTGTGGAAAAGAGCTTGGATGATGATCTCCACCCCCAAAACATTACTATTTTTTATACAACATTTGAGATTGCCATAGATATTAAAGAGTCTAGGGAACTCATGCTCCAGGGAACCATGTATCTTATTTATGTACATTGTATTATATTATATTTATTATTGAAAAAATTATCAAGAAGAGCTGTAATCACTTATTTATTATGGATTGAAATCAATAGCTATATATTATACCAATCATGGCTAGCTATTTGTAATTAATTTCTATGTTTGTATCATGATGTGATTCTTATGATGATATTGATCAGTGATGTATGGTGTAATATTATTCATTTATAGTTATCACACTTAAAGTAACTTATATGATTCCTGATTAGATTCTTTTGGTGTAAACTATTTAAAGTATAAGTCGTATAAAAAAAATTATATTTATTTATGTCAAGCTTAGTGGGGTTGTTACAAACTACCCTTATAAGAAACACCTAGAAAAAACAACTCACAAATAGTGAGATAGAGACAATTAAAAAAGATAATTAAGCTAATATATAAAAATAAAAAAATAATTACATTTATGATTATTAATCCACACATGGTGAATTAAGCACTTATGCTCATCTTAACATCCTCCATGTCATTGATTTTTTGATGACATTTATTTCTCCCACAACTATCATGAGACAAACTCTGCAACATATTTCCTAGATAAATTTGGAGATCTTTACCTTCCCCTTAATGAAGAATGTCATTATGAAGGCCCCGTTCCTTAAGAAGAATGATGATAATTCATTAAAAAAGGCTTGACTTAATAAAAAATTCCATTTTGTTCAAGTTATTATTGATGGATTTAGTGGTCTTACATTTGGAGTGTGTATTGTAGTCTCAGTGTTTGAAGGACATTCTGGTGAATGGTGACTAAGGCTTATGGTGTTGGAATTTTCCTACTTCCCAAGAGTGGATCCATGGTGGGTCTTCCCTTGAGCACTCTGGGATTGATCTAGGATGTGTAACTACGAGACTTTAGTTCTTCAGTCTTCTCTTTTGTATCTAGATTGTTGGCTTTGTGAATGTCATCTCTTGACATTTTTACATATATTTATCTAAGATATGCATGTAGGTTTTTAAATTAATATGAGAATTATTTTATTAGGGTAATGAATATTTGTCAAGGTTATTTTGAGGTAACTTAAAATATATATATATATATATATATATATATATTAATAATTTTTTATAAAAATTTAAATTATGATAAAATTATTATTAGGATAATCACTACTAAGAGAGATTATTTTAAAATGACTCAAACACAAATAAGTAAAATCCTAAAGAAAGTTAAATTGTTTGTATAAGCCTTTAATTACTTAATAAAAATACATAATTATGATGTATAATTATGTTAATCCTACATTGATATGAATGATGACATAAAGGTGATTTATAAAACATTACATACTTGAAAAAATTTGCCAAAGGAGAAAGAGGCTACACAATGAGAAGCCAAAAATAATGATCTCATTCATAGTTCCTCCCCCAACTAATAAATATGGATTAGTTTTGTAATTCCTCACCATGAAAGAGCATAATACTTGATAAATATGATTGAGCCACTTCAAGGGGGTAGCCTCCACAATAATGAAATAAGAGAAAAATTCATAATATATTGTATGCCACACTACCAATTTTATGCAAGATCTGATAAGGGATAATACTTGGGATAAATTTTGTTATCATTTTTTATTGCTTCAAAGGAATCTAATTCTATGTATGTAATTACAAAAATATCCAATCACCAATGTATAAATGCCTTTCATTATGGTGTTGATCTACTTTCCCTTTATTTGATTCTATGCCATTACTAAATTCTCTCTCAAACTAGCTAGTACCTGTTAATGATGTTGAATGTGTTCCTAAACAAGTATAACCTTAGGATGCACCTTTAAGGATGAAGTGATGGATGGGGGATGATAAACATAAAGTACCAAAAATGTCTACATTTTTGAAGAGATATGGAAAGAAGTGTTATACTATCATTCGGTTAGTGGTAACCAATGAACCCATTGTTCCTATTTATCTGACTAAAAAAAATAGAGATACCCTTATAGGAATTTGTTTACCACATATATTTTAACACAAAATTGATGATGATATGACAATCTATGAGCCAATTGAGTACCCAAAAATGAAAATAAACTAGTTAAAAAATTAATGATAAATATGGGATCATGATCACTTATAATGATATCAGGGAGTACTATATAACTTTAGAGCTATATTGAGAAAAGTAGAAGATATTGTACTTGCTAGAAACTACTATGATAAGGAAAAATTAGCATATTTTTTGAGCCTATCCACAACTACCATGATGACAATTTTACCTTTTACCTTATAATGAAATCTATGGAAACCTCCTCCCACCTATACCTAAGGATGGATAAAGGATGTTAAGCACGGAATATACTGAGAGGGGGGGTGAATTAGTATATCATATATCTTATAAAACTTTCCTTTTATCAAATTTGACTTAATCAAACATTCAAGATATGCAATAAAACTCAAACAATAAACATCACACAAGATAGAGAGACACGAAATATAACATGGAAACCCAATGCGGGAAAAACCACAGAGAACAATCTAAAGTATATTCGTGAGAAACAACCCATAAGAGCACCATACCCCTTTGATGAGCACCAACCCAACTACAATTCATGAGCACCAACCCACAGGAGCTTCAAACCCCTTTGCCGAGCACTAACCCAAAAACTATTCGTGAGCACCAACCCATAGGACCACCAACCCCTTTGCCGAGCACCAACCTAGCAACAATTCATGAGCACCAACCCATAAGAGCACCAACCCCTTTGTGTATACCACACACCTATCTCTCAATGTTGCTATCTCAACAAATGATAGTTCAATACAACATCTCTTTCCTCTCTCTCACCTTTGATCTTCTAAGCTAGATATAACAAATACAAATCATATTCATCTCTCACAATTGCTCTTCTAAGATAGATATTACAATATCAAATCAACCTCTCTCTTTCACACTTACAAATGGCTTCTCAAGCCTTTATTTATAGCTTTCCAAATGACCTTTGGCCTTCCCCCTTTGTGACCCTTCAATCCTCATGGAAAATGGTGCCAATCTTGGATGACCCTTCATATTCAAGCCTTTGAAAAGTCATGTGGTGACCCTTAATGACCAAAAACGTCCTTCCCACTTTTGTCCTTATATTTGGTGACTTTTCATATTCCTCAAAGTGTCCCTTCATGAGAAATTGTGCCCTTCCTCTTTTGTCTTCACTTGGTGACTCTTGGAATTCCCCAAGATGACTCTTCATAGGAAAATGCATCCCATCCTTCTTTTGTCTTTATCCCGTGGCTCTTTGACTTCTCCATGGGCCCTTATTTTGTCTCATATGCAACCAAAAATATATTCGTTAATATTAAATAAATATTAACTCACATTAGCCAAGATAAACAACATTAAATGCAATGGGGCCTTTATTACCAATAATGCTAAACCTTTGACATTAATAACAATATTTCCAACAATCTCCCCCTTTGTCATTGATGGAAACCTCAATCTTAAAACTACCACATCCTGTCATCTGAAAACATACAGTAACTCCCCCTTACTGTAACAACTTGTACCTATTCCTTATACCTATTTTTTGCACATGTACCTATACCTATACTTTTTATTCTCCCCCTTTAACATCAATGGCCAAGGGCCTACCTGGAGCTAACACTTAGCTCCCCCTCAATTGATGCTGAACATCAATGGTAGGAAGTAATAGAAATTACTCCCAACTCCTCTCACTAATCTTTGAATGTATCCTTTGATCATGCCTTTGAGAAGATATCTGACAATACATACACATTGTTCCCTGTCCTTTGAGCATCTACAATCAACTCATTTGAATCTTTTCTTCTAATCTCACAACCTTCTTTATGAAACTTTAATGTATATCCTTGATCACATATTTGACTAACACTCAACAAATTATGCTTAAGACCTTTTACATACAAAATAATTTTAGTCTTAGTTCTACCATAATCCAAACTCAAAGTACCTTTTTCGGCTATCCTGGTAGTGGTTTAATCTCCGAATCTCACTATACCACCATTGATCTTCTTTAGAGATATGAATTTAATTTTATCTCTTGTCATATGCCTTGAACATCTGCTATCAATTAACCATGGCTGATCTTTACCTCTTACATGCAGAGCTATCTGAACCATCATAGAATCTTCATGTTGTTTCTTCTGCCATGAACATGTCTGAACCTTCTCCCTGATGAATGGAGCTTTGAGATTCTAATCTTTCTTCTTGATGAATGGATCTTTGAAGCTCTGATCCTTCTTGATTGACTTGAACATGCTTCTATAATACTGAGCTATGTGTCCAAAGTTATTGCACTTGAAGCATACTATGGTCTCTTCATCAAAGCTTGATAGAGGAGCAAAAGAGTTGTGGCTTCTACTTGACTCTACTTGACTTTTCTTCTCCTTATTTCTAAAATTGTTAGATCTTTTTCTACATTCTAATTTCTTGTGACCATATCCATTACAATAAAAATAATAGCCATAAAAATAAGACCTGTCTGTATATCTTTGCCCTGATTGCCTTTTGTAGCTTTATTCCTTCCAACTTTCTCTATTTGGAATGTCCTTTGTATTCTTCACTTCTCCCCTTTTTGTTTCCTCTTGTGCAAGAGCTTCAACATAGCTCTTTTTCTTTTCAAAATTGATCCCTGTCTTATCTGAATATGCTTTTTGACTTTCCAATATCTTATTCAGCATGTTAGTGCTATCTTCAAATTTTGAATCGCTGACTACTTTATCACTGACTGCTTTCTTAATATCTTCTTTTAAAGAGGCAATTTCAATAACATACCTTTCACAATCTTTTCTTTCTATTTCCAACTATGCTGTGAGATCTTCATTCTTCTTGGCTTCTTCAAAATGTGCTTATAGATCTTCAATCATTTCCTTTGACTCTTGTTCATTTTTCTCGATTTGGCACTTTAATCTTCAATTCTTCTTCTGAATAGCTTCTAACTCTTCTAAGGCACAAATGAGCTCTCCTTTCATATTCACTTCAGATTCCTCCTCTTCTTCTTCTTCTTCTTGATCATCTTCATGTATGGCCATGAATAGAATCTCTTCTTCTTCTGAATCGTTGACTCCACTATCTTCGCTTGAGCTAGGATCTTTAGAATACAGGCTCTTCTTCTCGAATCCCTTCTTAGATTTGCCTTTGAAATTATTCTTGTATGTAGGATTTTCTTATTCATCATCATTAACCTTGTCTAGGCATCTAGCTAAAAAATGTCCAATCTTTCCACAATTAAAACATTTAAAAGGTAATTTTCCTTGATATTTACCTATTCCTCTTTTCAGCTTGCGAATGAAAAGTGCTTCGTTGTCATCTTCATCATCACTAGAACTATCACTTGATTCTTGAATCTTAGCTTTCTCTTTCTTTGATGTCTTGAAAGATGCTTCTCTCTTTGAGGGTTTATCTTTTTCTGTCTGCATCTCATATGCCGTGAGAATACCATGAAGCTCATCCATCTTTAGCTTGGCTAAATTCTTCATCTCCTCAATTTCCAAAACCTTTGCATCATATCTCATTGGTAGAGATCTCAAAACCTTTTGCACCACCGTTGACTCATCCAATGTTTCTCCAAGACCTTGAATATAATTTATGACTTGATCAACTCACAAAAGATAACTTGCTATATCTTCTTCTTCTTCCATCTTCAAACTTTCAAATTGCCTTCTAAAAGTCTACAACTTAGCTTGCTGAACCTTTCCATCACCTTTGTAAATATTCTTAAGTTTTACCCAACTTTTATGAGAAAATTTACATTGCATAACTTTAACAAATTCAGATTCACATAAACCACATAAAATAGCATTTAAAGCTTTAGCATTACATTCACTTGCCTTCTTTTCTGCTGGAGTAATTGCAAATGTCTGTGGCTCTTCATATTCCTCCACTACTAATTTCCATATGTCAAATCCAAGGGCCATCAAATAAACCTTCATTCTCATGCTCTAAAAAGCATAATTCATCCCATTAAACAAAGGTGCTTTATTTGTAGAAAATCCTTCCTGTGACCCAGCCATCGTGCTTTCCTGATCTACCTTCAAGCTATAAAACATTTTAAAAAGGCATTGGCTCTGATACCAATTGTTAAGCATGGAATATACTGAGAGGGGGGGGGGTGAATCAATATATCATATATCTTATAAAACTTTCCCTTTATCAAATTCCACTTAATCAAACATTCAAGATATGCAATAAAACCCAAAAAATAAACATCACACAAGATAGAGAGAGACACCAGATATAACGTGGAAACCCAATGTGGGAAAAAACACAAAGAACAATCTTAAGTATATTCATGAGAAACAAATCATAGGAGCACCATACCCCTTTGCCGAGTACCAACCCAGCTACAATTCATGAACACCAACCCACAGGAGCTTCAAACCCCTTTGTCGAGCACCAACCCAGCAACTATTCATGAGCACCAACCCACAGGAGCACCGACCCCTTTGCCAAGCACCAACCTAGCAACAATTCATGAGCACCAACCCACAAGAGCACCAACCCCTTTGTGTATACCACACACCTATCTCTCAATGTTGCTATCTCAACAAATGATAGTTTAATACAACATCTCTTTCCTCTCTCTCACCTTTGCTCTTCTAAGCTAGATATAACAAATACAAATCATATTCATCTCTCACAATTGCTATTCTAAGCTAGATATTAAAATATCAAATCAACCTCTCTCTTTCACACTTACAAATGGCTTCTCAAGCCTTTATTTATAGCTTTCCAAATGACCTTTGGCCTTCCCCCTTTGTGACCCTTCAATCCTCATGGAAAATGGTGCCAATCTTGGATGACCCTTCATATTCAAGCCTTTGAAAAGTCATATGGTGACCCTTCATGACCAAAAACGTCCTTCCCACTTTTGTCCTTATCTTTGGTGACTTTTCATATTCCTCAAAGTGTCCCTTCATGATAAATTGCGCCCTTCCTCTTTTGTCTTCACTTGGTGACTCTTGGAATTCCCCAAGATGACTCTTCATGGGAAAATACATCCCATCCTTCTTTTGTCTTTATCTTGTGGCTCTTCGACTTCTCCATGGGCCCTTATTTTGTCTCATATGCAACCAAAAATATATTTGTTAATATTAAATAAATATTAACTCACATTAGCCAAGATAAACAACATTAAATGCAATGGGGCCTTTATTACCAATAATGCTAAACCTTTGACATCAATGACAATATTTCCAACAGGATAAAAAAGACATGTTATCTTAATTATTTCACCTTTGTTATGTTGACACACCATGCATTCTTCCACAAATTTATGTATATCCCATTAAGTCCTTCCCAAAATAAATCTTGCTTGATTCAATCATAGGTTTTCAACAATCCCGAGAGCTCCCTATTGGAGATGCATGAAGATACTAAAGGATATTGTGTTTGAGGATAAAATCCTTACATAGGTATAATATATATTTATACCATAATATATTCCATTTACACTCACATTTATCAAAAATAATAGAACCATGGTAAACATTATGAATCAGAACTTGTGTATCCATTTCATTCCCCTATTCAGATATTTCCTCTTCTAACCAATCTACCTGCCAAATGGTCATTACATAGAATAATGCCTCAACTAATTCATCCCTCCTAGATAGTGCATCTACTACCACATTATATTTTTATTTCTTATAGAATATTTCAAAGTCATATCCCAACATTTTAGTCACCCATTTTTGTTTTATTTTGATGCCAATCATTGTTCCAAAAAATATTTTAGACTATCATGATCAATATTTACCTTAAAGTGTCTACCCATCATATAAGGTCTCCATTAATTGACTACATGAATAATAACCATCATCTCTTTGTCATAAATTATCTTGATCCTATTTTTTTCATTGAGTTGACTGTTGGCCCAGATTCTAATGCAAACAATGAAGAAATTACATCATGCCAAAATATTTTTACACAAAAAATAATATTTTATTATTTTGAATCATTTTACAATGAAGAGTAAAAGGTTTATAAGCTTTTATAGTGGTTACAATTTACAACTAACCTGTGAACCAACTTTTATTTAAAATAAAGTAAACACTAATTATTAACTAACTAAATATTAATCTAACAATATAAAATAAACTAAATTTGGATAATTAAATAACCCAATAAATTCCCCATTGATCTAAAGGGGTATAGAAAGACTGGAGCAAAGAAATGAGTCATCCAAGTAGACTCTGCCATAACTACAATTGGTACACTATGCATCCTAGACTAATCACATCGTAATAATCCCCATACTACAGTAGAACATGATCATGCACTATCCAACATCGATCCTCACACAAAATCCATATAACAAGAGACTACCCTCTGTACTGTGTATGACACATCTCAAACTGATGCCCAACAATCACAACCATCTCATATAGGGCTTTATTCAACACTAACAATGATAGAAACATAATTCTGATTCATACCATACATTATCAATGATTGATCGAAAGCCAATATGCAATATCTTCTCCCCCTACTAGGCAAGAGGTAAGAAGTTATGTAACAAATAAACCAAGTATAAATCATTGAAATGCTCCACATCAAAGATCATAAAAACATGACATCTATGAAAGCAAAGTACACAAGCCAAAATTGATATTCAAACACTAAACCCATAATTTGAGTGAATAGAAAACTAGAGAAGGGAAAATATCCTCCAACCTCTGTGGATCGTCCAACCACCAGTTTGACTCTATTTACCCTGTTAGATCTGTAGGGACCTATAAATGATGAAATGTAACACCATCATCACCAAAAACATAGGTGATGTGATATGTCATTAAAATCATTGTTTGATGTATACAACATATTTGTACCATTTGAGAAAAACTTGGGGTGTCAGATTCCATCGAAAATGCACCCAATTTCATTACAATGCATGAATTATACAAAGTATGTAAAAATTATATTTACGCATGCTAAAATAAAAAAGTGTCCATGTTGATTCTCTTAAAAATCCATTTCCATGAAAAATGAGTGGTCATATGAAGAGTTTAGCCACCGTATGCATAAGATATGACACTTCAAAATTTTGCTCCTCTGTCAGGCTAGGAAGACTCTCCCGCCCACCCCCCTCCCCCCCTCAACACTAATTCAAAAAATTTGACTAGTTTATGGGGATTAAAATTACAAGCAAGACATTATGGAACCCTCCTTACTTATACTATTTGAAAATATATTTGAGTCTAGTTTCTAAAAAGGTAACTTTGATAAAATAATATGATGGTGTGTTCAAGATATGGTAAAAATGGTCATGGTAGGTGCAGATTTTCTTGATTTTTACAATTAATTCAAATAACCCCTTTGAAAAAAATATTTTATTGGCACTTTTTAGGGTTAAACCCTTGGCCTTTATGAAAAGTGCCTTACAAAAATTAGTTTTCCAATTGCTCTAAGAGCATTCACAAGTCATTAAAACAAAAATTTATATATGAACCTGATTTTATGCTTTATAAAAATTAAAAAAAAAAATTACTTGGGCTTGGTAATTAATTCATCTGGGAAGATTTTTTCCAAGTAAAATCTAATGCTTTAATTTTATAGGATCCAAAAACCCTATGCTTTTCAAAAAAATATGCTGAAAACTTTCGAAAAGTGAAAATAAGTTATTTTCTCAAATCTTCCAATGCCATGCTAGTGCTTCTAATGCCATGGCTGCCTAAAAAAAATAATTGAAACTATGTTTTCAATCTCCCAAGTCATACAAAACTGTACCAAACCATACAATTCAATATTTGGCTCAATTTGAGATTATCAAAGAGAAGTTTGTGGACGTAAATCTAATTTTTGAAGAGCTGGGTGTTGAGCAGGCTGTACAAGTGCATGTATGACTTGAAAAATTCATAAAAACATTTTGGATAATATATTAGAGGGTTTGGATACTAGATTTGGCATTTCAATAGGTTAAACACAACACACATCTTAATAGATTCAAAGTTTTAAAAAATGAAGGCCATACAATTTGATCAGGCAAATTTTCTAGATTTTCAAAAGGTCATACAAATGGATTTTGGGCAGAAAAAAGGATTTTAAATCAAATATGATCAAATTAGAGCTTTAAAATCAATCCATACTATTGAAAATTGAATAATCTAAGTTTGCAATATGTAAGAAGTGCTTCTCCAGGCATAAAGCCATACAACATAGACTTTACCAGGCAATTTTACTCAGAAGCAAAGTAAAATATTTAAAAGATTTAATGTTTTGATAATTTTTCAATATTAATACAAAGGGCATACCACATGTATTTTACAAAAATTATTTCACGTGAGTCTTTTTTTTGTATGTCTGTGAATAAATCCTTTACCTTTGCTTTCATCTAAATTCACTATGCTCTTGGAAACCATACTTTGATACCATTGTTGGCCTAGATTCCAATGCAAACAATGAATAAATTACATCATGTCAAAATATTTTTACACCAAAAATAATATTTTATTGTTTTGAATCATTTTTACAATGAATATTAAAAGCTTTATAAGCTTTTACTGTGGTTATGGTTTACAACTAAACCGTGAACCAACTTTTATTTAAAATAAAGTAAACACTAATTATTAACTAACTAAATATTAATCTAAAAATATAAAATAAACTAACTTTGGATCATTAAATGACCCAATATTGAAAAATCTCAAATGTAATGGGTCTTCTTCCTAAATGAGTACTACCCCCATGCCATATATTGATGCATTACATTCAACAAAAAAAGTTTTGGAAAAATTAGGGGTAGCCAAAATTGGAGTGGTGAACATATCCTCTTTCAAGTTTTAAAATTCCTTGGTATTTGTTTCATTCCAATGGAGGGAGTCTTTCTTAAAAAAGGTTGTGAGTGGATCTAATATATTACCATAATTTTTCACAAATATGTGATAGTAACTTCTTAGCCCCCAAAATTTGTGATGGTTCTTGAGGGTCTTTTGCACTTAAAACTCCATCATGGCTTTGATATTCTTAGAGTTAATTTTGACTCCTTCATATGCAACTGTAAATACCTTAATTTGGTCAAGCAACCACAAGTACTATGTCTTTTATTTTTATTTCACATGAAGGTCTTAGTAATAAATACAGTCCTTATTTGCACGGTCATTTTGAGTCTTTTGATATTTCTTATGTCTTAATTTCCTTATCTATAGCAACCCCAATGGTCATAAGTCACCTTATCCTAGTCACAAGGGCTCCTAACATGCATTTCATGTTTTATCTCTACTTTAAGCCTTAGAACACTAGTACCATTTATAGGATAATAACACCATATGGTGCTAGTGTCTAATTATGTCTCTAGTGTCCAATGGGTCTTTTTATTTCATGTTTTAGTCCTAACTCTTTCTTGAGCCTTTTTTTATGTTTTTTATCCATCTTGTACAACTTGTCAGCCAATGAATAAGGTCTTATATCAAAATCAAAGTTTCTTATATATAAAGAGCCTCACAAGACATTTTATGTATAACACTTATTATTTTGACAAATAATTACATAAAATCAATCAATAATATAACTCAATGCTTTGCATACTACTCAGTCATCACATACAAACATTGCATATTGGATCAAAGAAGGGCCTATGTGAAATTTATTCTATCATACTATGCAGTTTGATTATGTATGTTACCTAAGGGAGTAATACATGCTATTTGAGACTCCTAGTATTGGGGTTAATGTAGGCAACAACCAAGAAAATAGATGTTCTGCTTCACATGATTATAACATCCCACAACTTAGTTTTTCTCTTCTTTTTTAAATTTGATATGGTTATTGTTTCATGTGTGCAGGTATTCATTAATATTTTGAAATATATTTAACTAAAATAGTGACATAGGTGATCCCTGAATGACATAGAATCACCTACAAGACCTATAAAACCTCCTTCAACTTTCCTAAAAGTTTTCTATAGTTCTTACAGGAGGGACACTATAACCATAATTAAACACTAGTGCCACATGGTGCTAATGTATTGAAATTGGTGATGCTATCCAAGTCTAAATTTAAATAATAGTCAAAAAATGAAAGGTGTATACCTATCTCTCCAACTTATTTCAGTTCCCTGATCCACTAAAAATTCTATTTATTTCCAGATAAGTACTCTCATCACTTGCTATTTTGGGAAAGTTAAATTAAGTCAATCATTTACAGTTATTATTATAGAATCATACCCATCCATTTAACAACATAGTATTTACATCAATTTAAGTCCTAAAAGTTTAAAATATTTGGTGAACCTAACTTACTTTGAATATTATTTAAAACCCTAGTTTTGCCTAGGGTTTACCTTCTCTCAATTTTTGTGCATGAAATTAGGGTTACAAACTTCAAAATTTCTATTTTTTTGGCATAACCTAGCTCATTTAATCAATGTAAAATTAGTGTTTCATTTATTTAATGTGATTTAATTTTTTTCAAAACAACCCTAATTCAAAACCCTAGATCCACATACTAGGTCCCTATTCATACAAATACTAGCAATCAAGATTTCACTTACAATCCTAGTTTCTATTACACACTTTGTTCAAAATTTCTCAAATTGCACATATACTTATGTTAGTTTACATTATACCTCTTGTGTGTTTGCTATTCATTGTTTACATTATCTTTTTTGGCAAGTTTAAAATGGCATCTAATAAGTTTTCTATCCCTCACCCAATCAATGAACCTTTGAATTTATCTCATAATTATAATAATGAATGGACAATTTTTCAATATTATACATTAGAGCATAATAATGCCTTGATTTATAATGATGATGATTATTTTTATAATGATGGATATGAGTAATAAGCATGACAATGCAAATTAGGATATATTAGATACATCATATTCTCTTTCCTCTCAATATTATCTTACACCTCAAAATCAAACTAACAATATAATGCCAAAATAACCTATTAGTGGTGGTGCTTTGTTCTAATGTGATCCTATATTTTCAACTACTTTTGCTACCTCATTATTTAAATTAAATCAATATAAGTGCAATACACAAAATACACTTTTGCATGATTCAAGTAAAGTAGATAAGAACAATGCATCTTCTTTACCTTTCTCGGTTACATTTGAAAAAGCATGTACCAATAATATTAAACCTTTTAGAAATGAAAAACTATGGTAGATGAAATTATTTTATCACCTTCCTTCACATTCCAAGTTCAATGCAATGATTATTTACAACAAATTAATAATGCAAATGTCTCTAACTCTTCTCCTATATGTCATAATATGCAAAAATAAAACATGGTTGCTTTGTCTTCTACCCTTGAGTCCAAAATTGAAAGTAATAATCATTCTTGCATTCCACAAATAGATAGTAAACAAATTCATTACATTACACCTACACATGATAACACATTACATAATAGAATTTTTAAAAAATATTCTCCTACTTTCTCTCTTAATGAGCATATGGATGAAACTTCTTATACTCTTACATATAAAAGTTAATTAAACTCTGATTTTGATGAAACTTGGGATAATGATGATTATGATGAAGAGGACATAAAATCTACACCTTCTAGTTATTCTCCTACTTCACCTGTTTCTCTTGTTTAAACAAATACTAGGTCATATGTAACACACACACACACACACACACACACACACACACACACACACACACACACACACACACACACACACACACACACACACACACACACACTTATTCCTATGTTCATAATTTACATTTACTTGAGAATAAAGTACCTTCTAAGCAATTAGCATACGATACTTCATAACAAATTAACAATATAAGGGATATCAATTAATCTCCCTTAACCCCCCTTACTACAGTAGAACCCATTTCTTAAACTAACCCAAATGAGGGTGATAACTCATTTGCCTCTAACTAGGTCCCATCTATCACAATCTAAAGGTTAAATAGATCAAACTAACCCTTCCTAAAAAATATTCCCAATGCGATATACCAATGGCTAAGATAAATTAAAAAATTCAAAAGTTAAATTAACCCCTTGATAATGATAATATACCTTCACAAGAGGTAATATCCTTGATGTATGCAATGGGTGATTTAAAATAACTACACCATGTCATAGTGGAAAGTAAAGCATGCCACTCATGGGTGGATTCCAATGCCATCCATAATAATCCCATCTTACATAGGATTTTCAATACAAAAATACCATCAACACAATAGATACTAGATTTATGAAAGTTTGATGGACATGGAGATCCATAATTACATCTTGAAGCTTACAAGAAATCTATGGCACATGTTACTAGTAGTTTGACTCTTTTACAACTATTTCCTAGGACCCTAGAGGGTCAGGCAATAGAGTGGTTTCATCATTCAATCCCTAGTAGTTCACTACACACATATGATGAGTTAGAAGAGGTCTTTATCATGTATTAAATTTAGAACAAGGGGCCTTAGGTTACATATGAGAGGTTACCTTCATTACACTAGGGCTAGACAAAAATAATCAATGAATACATTCTAAGATTTAAAACATGCATGCATCAGTTGATCTACCAGCCAAGACATTTAGAGGTACAATACCTTTTTCTAGAGGCCTCATTCTCCCTATTCAAGAGAAATTGTTATATGAGACATCACAGTCATTTAGACATCTATGTTACATAACTCTTAGATTAAAAAAATTTGGGACTAGTGGTTACACATTTAGAGATAGATTTGGATGTAGGCCTCTCAGAACCACAATCATATAACATGGTACAAGATCTTAGTCCACTTCTAGTTAATAAATCAGTGAAATAGAAACAACTAATAAATATAATAAACAAGGGCAAAGAGCCACTTTATAGAGCACCTCCCATAGTGAGTATAACACTGGATACACATAGAGCGGTTATACATTTTAAAGATAAGGATAGGTCTCATGACATATTGATTACATTATTAGATAGGGAGATGATCACACTTACTCCTACCAATCATCATTTGACACACCATTTGCACATGGTACCACATAATCCCTATTGAATTTTTCAAAAGAAAAAAGGGCATTCAGATGATCATTATTATGTACTCCAAGCTCACATTGACTAGTGTGTCAATCGAGGCATTATAAAATTTAGATAAGGTGCACCAAGATCTTAGTCTCCACACTCTCCTAGATCACACTCCTCCATGAAATATTATCCTAATATATTATTTTGAATGAACCATTAGTTACTCATTATATGAGCCATGTGGTTTCTAGGGCACCCAATTATGAGTGATTTTGTACACCATAACTTCAACAGAGATGGAAACTAGTTCATAGAGATTATATCATAGCTCTAGTTCATACACCAATCAAGATATATGGAAAAAAATAAAAAGATAAGAGCACAACATCAATTCAAATACTAATAAAAATATATGGAAATAACTACAAAGATAAGAACATAGTTTTAGTTCATACACCAATCAAGATATATGGAAAAAACTACAAAGCTAAGGGCACAACATCAGTTCAAAAACTAATAAAGATATATGGAAATAAATAAAAAGATCAAAACACATCCTCAATTCATACACCAATTAAGATATCTACTAGAGATCATAGAGCTTAGAGTATAATTTTAGCACACCAAATAATCAAGCTCATTGCTCTAGAATCTGCACATCTAACCACCAATAGTGTATCACATGTAGTTTAGGTTTCAAAGTCTTCTTGTACACCAACACATCATGAGAAGTATGGTCATTGGTTCTCCATGCCATCTAGGTTTAGATAGGGCATTTTGTAGTTACATGGTATACATGTATAAATATTATGAAATACTTGTAAATCCTATAACAATAAATTAAAAAATCCTAATCCACTACACATAACTAAACATTCATAAATATATAAAAATTAATTCACTCTACTTTGACAAATATAATATATTAATTTCATCATTTAAAATAATAAAACCAATCAAACACATCAACATACAAAATATAACCCAATCTAGATACTAATATACATAGTGCCAATATACAATATGAACATCCATACATATAACTCAAAATATAGTTTCAATACAAATATAGTCCATCACTCAATAATGTGGATATAGACACTAGGACCAACTCCATCACTCTCACTCTCAAACATATCCATACTAGAATTGAATGTTTCACTCTCCCTTTCTGACTTAGATTGATGACTACATCTACTCTCTCACAATACATACCCAACTCAACCATACAATATACATACTCTCACTAAATATGTATGTAGTCATCCACTATCTAACTACTAGCCCCACCTAGAGCATTGGGTGTGGGCATGATCCACCTATACAACTTTGTCTGTGCCTCATATCTATCCATAAAAACTTGTCTATATGATGTAGTAGCTTTCTCAACTTAGTCAAATAAATGGACATAAATACTAACTACATCGATGACCCTCTCTACCAATCCATACTCTATGACATCATCAGGAATATGTTATGTCAATATGCAAAGCACTAACTTGATGGTGGTATCCCAATACTCATCATCACTTTAACCTATAAATGCCAATGTAATACATCATATTCCTAATCAAACAAAGAAGTAAACAACTATACATAGAATATGCAAACATACTATAATAACTTATCCTTGATAGACCTAAGGGGATACACCTCTATTACATCCTCTATGATAATCCCACCTCTTAGAAATAGAGGTGCCCATCTATGATCTTTCCACTAGGATATATAGGCATCAGTTAATTCCATATCATATACATCTAGTATATTGATCTCAAGGTCAAGATCTATCAAAGGAATGGGAGCTAACTCAATAACAGATGGGATCGATCTACTACCTAGCCTCATAAGAGCCCAAAAACTCCTCAACCATACTACTAGTGCTGAGGTTACATCTTGAACTATGTTAAACTATCATGCAAACCACTCATACTAGAATTGCTCATACAAATTGACCCAATGGTCATATAACTAAAAACTCACTTGAATCTATCTAGGATGAGTACCATCCTCTAGCCATCCCTTATAGCCCTTGTATGGCCTCCAAATAATATATCCAATTGTCAAACATTCCAACACATGCCAACACTACATTATTATCCTCCTAGAAATGTGACCCATCCTTTTCCACCTATGTACAAATAAATATGGATGAGCCTAACCATACCATATAGGTAACACCAACCTACTCACTACTATGTGCTCATATGACCAATGGTACAATAGTGCTGATGATCCAATCCATCCATCACACATCTCCTATGTGAAATGGTATAATTCCCTATACAGGTGGGCTAACATCATCCATCCCTAGGAATACATGGTACCATGCTCATCTATATCCTATACTATCTCATGCATCCTATAGAAGATAGATACCCTACTCTATCTACAGTAAAAAATGAAGCTAACAAAATGGCTAAGAAATTTTACAGTCTTAGAACCTCGATAATAATAATCAATGTTAATAATATATCACTCTAGCTCCTTACACGATGATTCCCTATAGCCATGAACAATAAATACCTAGAATCTCATTGTATAACCCTAGAACCTATCTCTTCCTATAGTATGGCTCTCTTTCTAGAGATAGGTAGTTAAAAAATCTTTTACACATCTTATAAAGTAATGGTCATCTCCCTAGTCAGTAATTAGGAAGTGCATGTATATGCATCCCATCTCTTGTATAATGCAGTCATCATGTGTTCATCTAAGGGTATAGGCTCCAAAAATGCCACATGTCTCAAATCTACTCTATTGAGCATAACTATCTTAGTAGCTATCAGGGGTAGACCTCGTAGGGTCTCCATTATCTATCTA
Source organism: Torreya grandis (assembly GCA_037957365.1). Lineage (NCBI taxonomy): Eukaryota > Viridiplantae > Streptophyta > Pinopsida > Cupressales > Taxaceae > Torreya > Torreya grandis. Next base: position 45,810 of record JARHVA010009817.1, read on the forward strand.
GTATGAAACTCTTTCATATGGGCATCAAATTGCAAAAGTAAAACCAAATTAGGCATCAACAATGCAAAAAATCAAAACCAATAGATAATAATAGCCATCATAAAGCAATCAACAATAATCAACATTAAAGTTTAGGGCTACTAGACACTATCACTACATATAGGACATTAGCGCTAGATACTAGCACCATATCTTGGACACTAACACCAGATCCTAGACATTAGTGCCCAAATAAGGACAATAATGTAATTTTTCAAAATAGGGCCTAAACTAACATATTTTTAGTAAAAAAAAAATCATTATAAATAATAACAATAGGAAATAATATAGACTTCTTACTAGGATAACCTCCTCCTCAGCCTGAATCCATGCCTCAATCTCCTCGTAATGGGTCAAACTAGATCCTTGTCTCCTCAACATATTTCTATAACTTAGATAAAAAAATTATCTCAACTCAAATGCTCCAAATGAATTGACAAAATAATAAAATAATCTATTTAAGTCACATTTATGAAATACTACCTTATTAAGGTTGACTTGCATGTCAATTTAAATAACTAATACCAATCCCTTGCTAACGTGATAACCATAGCCTTGATTTGCAAATAGTTTCTTGCACATGGGACTTGACATTAATGTGCCACACAGCATATTGGTTAAACCAATATTATAATGACTTTTAACTCTATAAAATGAAAAAAATGATATTACCATTATTAACTCAATATAGACAAAACAATTATCCAATTAACAATTTCAACAATCAACTCTATCACAATAAATAAACTATTCAAACTGAAGACAACATCATACAAATTAATTAACACTAGTACAACTAATCATTATCACTTTTTTTAGATACCCTCACCATAGTATTGATTCTCCCACTAAAAGGGGTGGATCAAATACACATAGATTGCTTCAAACATACAAAGGTTCATACAAATTCAGACATACATGTTCATATAGATATATGGTTTACTTAGATATAGATCTAAACATATAGGTCTACATAGATATTCATATATTTAGATTCACATGTTCACAATTATATATAGTTTACTTAGATACAAATCTATACTACAGGTCTACATAAATATTTAGATTCATAAGTTCACATAGATATACAATCTATTCAGATATAAATATTTAGATTCACAGGTTCACACAGATACATAGGTCTACTCAGACATAGATTTAGACACATAGGTCTATGCAGATATACATATATTTAGATGAATAGGTTCACACATATACACAGGTCTACTTAGACAAAACCACACAAATATTTAGATATTTATATATACATGTTCACTCAGATACATATTCAGACACATAAGTCTACTCAGATATATAGGTTCACTCAAATATATAGATTTTCAAGTACACAACTACATTAATTAGATGTTAGGATTAGGGGGCATAATGTAGAGAACACATCCTTGATCCCCATTTTCATATTATCAAGTTACACTCATTAGCATCACCAGTGTCTTCACTAGGTTTTCACTAGTTTGGGTCATAATACCATCTATAGAGGTTAATCCATAACATTCCACCAGACCTAGTTTATATACTCAAATTTAGTCTAGATGTTAAATGGGGCAAAATTTAGCCTTTTTCCTTCACATATTTAGTTTACATACTTATATTCAATCTAGATATTAGAGTGGGGGTAGTGAGCCTTGTTTCTCCACACATTCAATTTACATGCTCAGATTTAGTACAAATATCAAGTGGGGAAAAGATAGGGTTTTTGTCCCTCATGATTTAATGTACCATTTAGACTCAATATAGGGGGCATCCATACCATGGATTTTCTCTTCACATATTGCACTCCAACTCCTGTCCACTTCTCTATCCAAGAAGTGGGCCAAGTCTAGAACACATTCATATAGGTAAGTACAGGTATGCATTCCTCTTATTATTTTACTCTAGTACTTTCATTTCATTACATTACTTGAATAAAAGGGGAAAAAATGTAAACACCCTAATTTGGTCAAGCAATCACAAGTACTATGTCTTTTATTACTCATTCACATTAAGGTCTTATTTATGAATAAAATAATTATTTACATTGTCATTTTGAGTCTTTTGATCTTTCTTATGTCTTATTTTCCTTATTTATATCACCCACAGTGGTCCAAAGTACCTTCTCCCAATCACAAGGTCCCTAGCCTATATTTCATGGTTTTAGCTCTACTTTAAGCCCTATGACACTAGCATCATTTTTAGGATAGTAGTGTCACATGGCACTAGTGTCTAATTATGGCTCTAGTGTTTGACATGCCTTTTCTCCTATGTTGGAGTCCTAACCCTTTCTTGAGTCTTCTCTTATGTTTTTTTGTTCCTTTTTTATGACTTGCCAACCAATGACCAAGGAATTATATTCAAATAAAAGTTCTATCTATATAAAGACCTCACAAGGCATTTTACATCTATCGCTTACTATTTTGCACATAATTACATAAAATTAGTCAATAGGAGAACTCAATACTCTACATACTACTTAGTCATCACATCTAGACATTTCATGCTTGATCAAAGAATGGCCTAAGTGAAAGTTATTCTAGCATACCATGTAAGTTGATAATGTATGCTCCCTAAGGGAGAACCAAATGTAATTTAGGACTCTTAGCATTGGGTTTAATGTAGCCAATGACTAGGATAACAAGGGTTCTGCTTTGCATGATTTTAGCATTCCACAACCAAGTTTTTTCTTTCCTTTTTGCATTTGATCTGGTTATTATTTCATGTGTGTAGGTTTTCATTAGGGTTTTGGAAGAGATCTAGATAAAATAGTGACATAGATAAGCCCATGAATGACACATAATCACCTATAGGACCTCCAAACCCTCCCATAGATTCCTTAAAAGTTTTATATAGTTCATACAAGAGGAAAAATATCGCCATAATTGGACACTAGTGCCACATGAAGTTATTGTCCTCAAATCAGTGCTACTATCCAAGACAAGATTTCAAAAATAGTCTAAAAATGAAAAGTGTATGCCTATCTCTCCATCTTGTTTCAGTTCCCTAGTCTACTGAAAAGTCTATTTATTTCTAGATAAGTACTCCTCTTCTCACTTGCTATTTTGGGAAAGTTTAATTAATCAATAATTTTTAGTTATCATTATATATTAGTATCATACTTAACCCTTTAAAAACATAGGATTTACATCAAGTTAAGTCTTAAAAGGTTAAAATAGAAACAATATGACCCAATTAATCCACCTCTTAGAATCCAAAAGCACATTTGTAAGGTTTGGCATAAATTTAATGTTATTTTAGAACTAACAGTACTTGTTTCACATGCTTCAAATGTTCTTCCCATGTTTTATTATACATTACGATGTCATAAAAAAACACCAACATAAATTTCTTTTAAAAAAGCCTAAAAATAGTATTCATCAAACTCTAAAATGGAGATGGTACATTTATGAGAACAAAATGCCTGACCATAAAATCATAACGGCCTTCATGACTTCTAAAAGTTGTTTTAGGGATATCTTCATCTTTGATTTGAATTTGATGATACCCAAAATGAATATTTATTTTGGTGAAAGAAACAACACCATTTAGTTGATTTAACAAATCATCAATGATTGGAATAGGGAAATTATCTTTGATGATGTACTTGTTGAGTTCTTTGTAGTCTAGTCACATTCTATAAGCATCATCCTTATTATGCACTATGATCACTGGGGACAAGTATTCACTTTGGCTACATTTGATAATACTTGCCTCCAACATCTCTTGTACCATCTTTTCAATTTCATTCTTCTAGGCATATGGATACTTGTATGGTTTGATGTTTGGTGGTGTACTACCTGAAATTAGTATTTTGGCATGATCATGTTCTCTTCTTGGTGGTAGTCTTTTTAACATGACACAAAAATATTTGGGTTATCATCAATAATCATTTGTAAATTAGGATGATGAAGACACATTTGTTGGTTGAAATTATATGGAAGACAATTGTGCTAAAAATCATTTAGCTTATTTTTTAAGAATCTTCATCATCTTTTGTGAACCAACCTATTATGGAGATTTTTCACATGCTCCATGTAATTCAAATGTCCTACCTTTAGAATGAAAGCACATGACTAGTTCATATAATTTCATCTCTATTATGCCCAAAGTTATGAGCCATTGTACTCCCAAAAAAATGTTGGGCCCACCCATACGAATAACAAACATATGCTAATATAGCATTTAGTCTACCATAACTATATTAATACTATGGATTTTTCAAAAACATTTGACTATGACACCATATAAAATCATGGCATGAAATTCTAGAGCTAGGTAAATGAAGCAATTCAAATAAGTAGCCAACTTATTGTTGATGAAGTTATGTTTATTTTTTGAGTCAATCAACATTCTCATCTTCTATTTCTTAAGGAAACCCACCACCTTAATATTTTGAGGAGTACTCATACCTGAAAGTACACAAAAATATATAAAGGGAGAGAATCTTCATATTCCTCTTTTGGCTCTTCTATACCCTCACCTGAGGCCTCATCATATTCTTCATCTTCATTGGCACTTTAAATTTAGATAACATTATTTTCAACACATTTATGTCCTTTGATCCACTAACTGTCATAATCGAAACAAAACCCTTTTGCACGTTTCTCTTCAATTTTATGAGGGGTCAATATTTTATTTGAGGATATTATGGTGCTATGGAATTGCATTCACATACATTATTGAAATACATTCATTTTACCATATAGTTTTCCTATGCCTTATGTGCTAATGGTATGGATTCAAATATTGAAGTTGTATTAAACATGCAAACCTCAAGTTGGATGTTATCCTTGAGCCCACCTACGAATAAGTCAGTCATGTTATCCTCATTGATATCATATACACATAAAGATAGATCCTATAATTATAAAATATAATCCTTAACAACCTTTGTTCATCATTACTTTTAAAATTAATTGAAATATTTTTTTGAGATGATTCTATTATAGTGCTTCTATAGCTACTTAGTAAACACTGAACATGTAATAGGAAAGCCCTTATTTTTGTTTTGAGTGCACAAACATATATACAAAATGAACTACTTAGGTTTAAGATATAAATATTATATGACCACATTTTGTGCATATGGGTTATAATGTAGATTCAATAAATTTTCCATTTGATCGATCCAAGAGAGTTGATTCTTACCATCAAACTTATAGACTTATAATTTTAGCATCATGTACTTTGAACTAGTATTGGATTTATGATTGTTCTAATTGGGAGATCCCAAATGGAGTAATGGAGGATTATTCTATGGAATTTAAAACACAAGAGTGGTCAAATATCCACTTATAGTTTCAAACTAATTATTTAAAACATTTATGTCCCCTTTTACCCCTGTGACATCCCCTTTTACCTCATCAAGATCATTTTTCTTCACCATGTTTAGAATATATGACTACATTTGGTGAACTACCATAGAAACCAAAGGATTTGAGGTTTTGGACTCCATGCCATATTTTTGATTAGTTTTTGGAGTGCCTTTCCCTTTCACATAGTTATGAGTATTAGGACCAACCATGCAAAAACCCAAGGATGGAGGGTTCTGAAACATAAAATGTCTACCGATAGATTATATAGTTGTGATCATCTCACCAAGATGAATCCAATGACTATCAATTTTCAAAAGGTTGTGAAAAAATTTCCATATTTTTTTTCTAAAAAATACTTCAAATAATATTTTAGTGACAAGAGAATTAAATTCTTCTTGAACCACAAGTTATGTTTTGTCAATCCTTTAGATCTCATGAAAACCACAACTCCAGATTCAAAAACTAACACCACATAAAATTTTACAAATAAATGATTTGATACCACTTGTAATGAAATAAATTTTATGTTTCTAAATAATGATATTATATTAGTGAATAAGTAGATCCACAACAATAGCTGACGAAAGAACAAAATACTTGATAATATGACTGAGCCACTTTGAGGAGGAAACTTCCACAATAATGCAATAAAATTATAATTCATAATATGATCATACAAGAATAATAAATACCTCATATATATAGTATACTTATCCATGGTTATTCCATATTCTGACCTTACTAAGAATATATATAAATGTGACAAAATAATATGAAAGGTATGCAAGCCACAAGTCAACCACACACCTCCCAATACATGCTATAGGTTAAAGGCATACCATAGTAAATTCAATAAGATGAAATTTTAATTATAATATTTATATTCTTAAAATTTAAATTTAGTTTAGTAAATATAAAAATTAAGGCTAGTCTACATATTTGGAATTGGTCTTAGAGCTCTATAATTTACCGTTTACGAGATAATATTTCAAAATATAATATGGTCAAAACTTGATCATTTTTAGGATTTAATTATTGAACCTAAGGTTTTCAAGGTGTAAATTTTATACTCAACATATATTTTTGGTGAACCAATAATCATTTTTGGGTTTGGGAGCCTTCTAGATTGATTGTTTTTATTTATAAGAGTTTTATGTGTGTAAAAATTAAAATTATAAACTTTGCATCTTTGAGAGATAGTGTGATATTTAAGGATATTAAAAAATGAATTAAATTTTTTATAATTCATCTTAGTTAAAAAATATTTTTTGATGGGCTTGACTAGATCCATTTGCATAAAATATTGACTCATTTTGATTGGTTCAATTAGGTGTGCAATTGGTTGTTTTCGAGCCCCAGTTCACACTAATTAGTTACAATTGCATTTGTGAAGATTGATTAGTCCAAACTATGATTAGAATTAAAATAATTACTTGATTTATTCTATCAACTACATAATTGGGGATAATCAAGCCCAAATTCACACTAATTAGATTCATGAGGCTCAATTATCCCATCTCGCGGACCTGATCAAATGAATTACTTTATTTATTCAATCAAGAATCAAATTGGGTATAATTAATAATGAATTAATGATAATTAATCACATCACCTTAGTATAGCCAAATTTTGTTAAGATATTAATATTCCCTTAATATAATCATGTCCCCCTAATAAAGTCACAATATAGCTCATCAATACCTAATGTATGGTAATTAGTTGTTATAGTGTTGCATACCTAGGGATTTGATATTATGATATATATGGTTTGATGGAGATGATGAAATATAGAAAACATCACTTTAGTTATTTATATTGGTATAATATAATGGATCAAATAAGTAACTTGTGAAATTAACTATATTAGGTAATAAGTTAACCTACACTGGGATTATGTGTTTACACATTCAATATTAGTAATAGAGGTATATATAAAGGAGAGGAATATGATTTTGAAGGGTCATGAGTGGAGGGTGTTATAATGGATAGAATAATATTAGAGGTTGTATCCTTGAATTTGCATTACCATATTAGGAGATCTTATGGAGTTATTCCTTCCTTAAGGAGGATTTTATGGTGTTGTCCCACCTTAAGGGTTTATTCTATTTTTGAATATATTACATATTAGGGAATCTTGGTAAAAAATAATCTATTGTGTTATGTGATATAAATTATATTATTCATATCTATATTATTATATGTGTAGACCAAGTGGTATCATAGCTATGATTTAGGCAAAGTGGAAATTATCTTTTGAAATATATTGTAATATTGCAAATTGTTTTAAAAAATAAGATGTGGACACACTAAGAGTTATGAGAAATATCAAGGGAGATATGACCATGAAATTTTTATCATTTGAATATGATTTTATGTTACTTTTTTACTATATAAAATTAAGAAAATAATAATTAAATTCAAAGGCTTAGTTTGTGTTTACATATTTTCTAATTATGAGGAATATTACATCATTGTAAATATAATGATGGTATGTTTTTGAAAGGTGGTAAAAATAAGGATTATGATAAATATTAATGGATATATGGTCATGCAAACTCAACCTTTTGAACTTTATTTCTAACAACTTTTCCTGATGAGGAATTAAGAAAAAAATAGTCAACTTCTGAGGCTTCATTATTTATTTATACTTTTCTGATTGGGATTTATTTTATGCCATCAAAAATACATTTTCAAGGGATTTATGAAAAATCATTGAAATAAATATTCTAAGAAGAATTAAAGAAGTTATGTCCTTCTAAAGCAGGCCTTCAATATTGTAGATATGTCAATTTTTCAAGGCACGACCATGGAAAAATATTCACATCTTTCATTTTAGGTGAGAAAATCAATTGTTGTGTTTTGAAATTGAAATAAAATATTTAAATCTATATGTAAACTTTTTTTCTTAAATCTATGGTAGTAAATAAGATCTAGGGAATACTAGTGTTCTTGAAACCATAATTTTATGGATCATGGAGTTTCCATATTACTCTAGAGAGGATGATGATGATAAGGAAAGAGAAAGGCAACTTTAATTTAAGAGGGAATATTATTGAAGTATGGGATGGACAAGGCTTGTGAGGTACCTTATGGTAAGGATAGTATTCACATGGTATGGTTATGATATGGGAAATATATTCCCGTTTGGTTGTTATCTAGTTTGGGTGGTTTGTTCCTTATTTATAGGAGGTTGTTTCTCCTATTATATGGCTATTTATTAGATTATGTCATAGTAGGTTAATTATTCTGAATAATATGATTAACAAAAATAAAAATAAATAAATAAATAAATAATATATTAGAGTGTTTTTGAAATATCCAGATTTTGTGTATTTAGCTTCTGGATGATTTAATCAGTGTTACTCTACTCCAATTCCTATCAGTGGTATTAAATCAAGATTTTGTGAGAGGAATAATTATCCATGAGATTCTTTAGAGGAATCCATATGTTTCTTTAAGATAAATTTAGTAAGAGTTAAGCCTAATTGGTGACATGTTGGCACTGAATCACTACTCCCACATATTCCTCTGATTGGGTGATCTATGGTTATAAAATAATCTATCACATTGATCTACATTCATGCTTAGAATAGTCTTTTATGATCCATTCTAACATAGGTTGTATCTCAAATAGAAATAAAAAAATCATTGTTCCAAATTCACCATTTCTCTAGTCACAACTATTGGCGAAGAGTTTATAAAAATTGGAAGATTATCTATTAAAGAACTAATCACTGCTTGAGACCCTTCCACAATGTGGATCATGAAGTTATACTATCAAATACTTCAACACATTTGATGTAAGAAATTTATACAAGCTATCCTGACTACTGTAAGACTTCTCCCAAACTGCCATCATGTCCTTTGTGTCTTCATCATGCCACCTATAGATTTGTGTGGAGCTTTATTTGAGTGTGGAGCCTTGACCATTTGCCTCTTCCTACAAAAGTAACTCATACAGTCATCAAGATCTGGTCATATATTTACATTTATTATTAGGTAGTTAGTTTAGTCTATTTTCTAAAGTCATTTGTATTATGTAGATTATTAAATAACTTATAGTCTTTAGAAAGTTATTTTTTAAATTCCACAGGATTTAGAAAGAGTCGTGGTGATTAGTTCATGTTATGTTTTAAAAATTATCTCCATCCAAGTTTAATGGGTTTATGTCTTTAGTTTTTTTTTAAAAATATCTTGTGACTATAAGATTATGTGATTTATTTATTGAAGTTAGTGAGTTTATAGGTTAATGCATTTAGTTTTGTTTAAGGATATTTTAGAACTGCAAGTCAATATTTATTGAGAATGGGTTCATTTATTTTTTAGTGTCAAAAGTCTATTATTAATAATATTTATAAAATTGTTTAAATGTTATTAGTGGCTTGTTGTCGTAGTTGTTAATGTTTTTTTTGATATAATTAATTATATCAAATGAGTCTTGTATGTTTTTTATCATTATAAAAAAGTCTATGTATCATCTTGAGTTGAAAAGTCATTAAAAACATGTCATTTGAGTCATTTTTCATAAAGTCTCATATAAAATAAAAAATTATAAAAATATAAAAAATTTGAATTACAGATTCATTTTAATTTGTATGCAACATCTAGAAAATGAGGGGGTTCTAATTTCTATGGAAGCAACCAATAAAGAACCTACTAGAACCATCAGAGCATCTCAAAGATACATGTGATGAGTAAGCAATATCCATTACTAGAGGTTGGAGAATACATGGAGGAAGGAGGTCTTTTATTAACCTTTCATCAGTCACCAATGATAGGGCCGCACCAATGATGTGGTGACATTTAGTGTGGTGTGATTTTTTAGTTTTCACTATGTGTTTTTCAAAATATGAATAGAGGAATAATGCCTATTCATGTAATGTAATTGATTGCAATTATAAAACATGATTCTCTGAGGTGAAAACATATGAAAATAAAAAAATCACCAAGGTAAGTCAGTTCATGGATCTTGAAAAGGTTTGTGGTAGATCCAAAAAACCAAAAGAGGTGAATAGTGTTTTAGCAATAGTTAGGATATCACCTACTATATATATCTCATGACTAATTTACTTCTTTATGAAGATGACCCCTAGTGACATGTCTATTTTGGTCACATAATATAAATGCATGATGTATTCCTTTGCATAATTGTCGTCATGTGCAGCAAGATTGCATCAATAGTATGTAGCCCTGTGAGTATGTGATGGCATATAATTCTATTTGTGCCAATTCTTGGAGGTAAACGGTGTTCTTATTAATTTCAAGGTTTGTGGTAAAATTTTAAAACCATGGGAGGAGTGAGGCTCTCTATATCAAGGTCATGAACCAAATAGGGCATGCTACAAAAGGTGCACATAAAACATATAAGAGTGTGAATATTTTTGCACCATGTAAAAACTATGGGGGGGGAATGTTAGGAATTTAGATTTTACATTGAGTAAATTTAGGTATTTATGAAATGGTAAATAGTAAGGTTGATATTTACTGGGATGGTAAACAGTAAAGAGGTTGATATTTACTAGATGGTAAAATGTAAATAGTTAGTGGTTATAACCATATGGTTAATACGATGAGTTATAATATATATTGTTATTTATTGTAATAATATATTGTAATAGGTGTGTGCTTAGTTTTAGGATACATTATTATAGCTAAGCACACACCTATTATGATATATTATTATAACAAATAAAAATATATCATAACAATATATATTCTAACTCACCGTATTAACTACACGATTATAACCACTAACTATTTACTTTTTAACATCTAGTAAATATCAACCAATTTACAATTTACCATCTCAATAAGTATCAATCTTACTAATTACCATTTCGTAATTACCTAAATTTACTCAATGTATAAGCTAAATTCCTAACACCTTAAAGGTTAAGAAAAATGTTGTGGGATAAGTATAGTCTAGACAAACATTATTAGTCTTGGGAAGAAATGGAATAATGTTTCTTAGGTAAATGGGACACATTAGAAAAAAATATGATACGAAAGTAGATGAGATATATGATAAGAAGGATTTAACCTAAACAAAAAAGGAATATGATAAAGATGAGGATATGGAAGTAAAAAATGAGGAAAAATAGAAGAAAATGAATAAAATAAGGGTGATGACGATGGTAAGGATGATAATGAGAAGGATTTAGATGATGGAGAATATAAATAAAATGAAATCTATGGTGCAAATGATGTAGTAGAGGAAAATGGCTCAAACTATTTCACTCTAAATAAGGAATGTTCAATATTTTAGTTTCATGGATGTATTCAAACAAATAAGGTCTTTGTGTCCATAAACTCTGGCATGAATTATAACTTCATCAATATGGATGGGGTCCAACATCTATAGGTTAAAGAAAATATTATCAAGGAAGCTCTAGTGGATGACAAGAAGATTCATGTTTTTAAAGATTTGAAGCTCACTATGGACAAATATGTTATGTATTCAAATATTTTATGATTTAGATATGTATTGTTTGGATATTTTTCTTGGATTACTTGGTTAAAGTATTTGGGAAATGAATCTTTGATAAAAGAGAAAGAAGGTCACTTTGTAGGATATCACACTTTGTGCAGATTAAAGAAAGGTCAAGGTAGATCATTAGGATGTAGAGGAAGATGGTGAATAAGAGCATAAGGAAGATATAGAATAAGAACATGAAAAATATAAATAAAAAAATAACACTTCATCTATGTAAGAGATAAAGGATCTAAAAATGAAAAGGTGGAAGAGGCATTAGAAAAGGTTGATAAAGTCAAACTATCAGAAAAGTATAATAAGTTTGAGGATTATAGACACCTACATCATAATTAAAGGAAAAAATAATGAAGGCATGTTAGGGAGCATCATAAAAAAGATCACTATGGCTATACACGTAATGAAATGAACAATCAATATGGCTATGGTTGGAATCAAAGAGATAATAATATGAATATACATGGAATTATAATAGTGTAGTGGAATATGTAACATGAAATATGTGGAGAAATAATTATGGATATGTATGAAATCTAAAGAATAATTACTATGGTCATCCATGGAATCACTATAGTGCAATGGAATATGGAACATGGAATTAGAGGATAAATTATTATGACTATACATGGAATTGAAGGACAAATAACTATTGTCATGAATGAAATCAGAGTGTCATAGTGTAATTTGGAACAAATGTTGGTGAGATATCACCTATCGAGATCACATATAAGTGGTTGGATGCTCAAGAATGGAGGAAAGTGTGCAATGATTTGAAGAACACTCAAATATTTTTGTATTCATATATTTCAAAGGAAAACCATGTTGACGAGGGAGGGAATATTATGTACCTAGGGATAAAATAATTTGATATATAAGGGTTGATTATTATGTCAACACATTGCACACATATCCATCAATTGGTTATATTTCTCTAATATATTGGGTTAGATAAGTAACTTTTGTAATTAACTATATTGGGTTACTAGTCAACTTACATTGGGATTAGGTGTTTACCCATTAATTTTAATAATAGATTTCTATATAAAGGATATGCATATAATTTTGAAGGATCATGTAAGTAGAGTTCCTTATAAATGGTATAATAATATTGGAGGTTTTCTCATTAAAGTGGCATTCCTATATTGGGAGATATTGTGGAATTAATCCTTGCTTAAAGAATATTGTATAGTATTTGTATACCATAAGGGTATTATTCTATTTTTCAAATATACTGTATATTATGGAATATTATCCCAATAACATCTCTTATGTTGTGTGATCTACATTATGTTCTATATATATATATATATATATTATTAAATGTGTAGATCTTACCAAATTGGCTATGTGGGGATTGGATATCTGTGATTATTATTTTTTATAATAAAGTAGGTTTACATCAACATGCATTACAATTTACCATAGATAATGTTGAGTTTAATATATAAATATATTATAGTAATATAATGCTAAACTTATAGATAATTACAACAATAAAATATTATAGAATAATTGAGATTTGTAAATCTAGGTTTTTTATAAAAATACCAAATTATCACATATATATAGACATTCAAAGGCTAAAATCAGTTGGAAATAGGTCCAATAAAGAAGGTGAAAATAATATATAAATTTTAGATAGAGATAATAATAATAATAATTTGAATAAGAGTGGATTGCTAAACTCTTGGTCAAAACAAGATTGTACTACTACACTCCTAGTTACTATATAATTTATCAAAATAAATTTTACAAATTTGATCATTTGTTCCTAAGATCTAAAAACCTCTCTCTCTTTTCTATAATTCACTATAGTTAACTAAGAAATTGATATCCTTACTTGAAGTTCTAATTAACTCAAAATACCTTGATTTATTTTTTAAAATGGTGTAGTTATTGAAGAGTTTGTTTCAATCAGACCCTTATTCTTGGACAAACTAGAAAGGAACACTCATAAAATTTAGAAAGAAATCATGGATACAATCCATAATACTTATATGAATAATTATAGAATGAGAAAATGACAATGTACAGATACCCAAATATAGTATAAGTCTTGTTCACATTAATTTTATATAATTAGACATATACAAATCCTGAATTATGAATAGGGAACTCGGTGGTGCATTTTTATTGGTAATTAAAATTATGTTCTTGATTTTTATTGGCTATGTGACACTTCATACTATTAGCTTGATTTACCATAATACAAAGACCCCTAATTTTCTTAGATAATTGTGAGTCTTTCTAGGTTTGGGGGCAGTTCCATAATGTATGGTTAGTAATGTCAATGTTAGTGACTCAAAATTTTGGAAATGTCCTAAAACCATTTTGAAATATTTGGGGCATCTTTCCTTTTTGGACTGTTAGTTATGCATGTTTGAGTATTTTTGGGTCATATTTTGTGTGCCACTCATTCCCCAATTAAAATTTTGAGATATATCTATATAAAAGGCTACTATAATGCATTTAGGGACAAACACATATTACTGCAATAAGATAGATAAATTTCACATCACATCTATATTATTGTTAAGGATATATCTAAAGTTTACAAAGGTCAAGATTACATTTTCATGCTTTTACCAAGGAAAAATAAGTGAAAGAGAATCTAGGATAACATTCAAAATTACACACACACATTACAAGGATAACTATATTCGAGTTTGAGTCATCTTTGGAGTAGTGGTAATGCAGTGCAATAATTGGTTAGTCAATGCGGATTGACCTGGGTTGGTCCAGCTCAACCTTTTCAACCCTTGTCCCCATTTTATGTTATCTCTACTTTGTATAATTAGGGATTGATCAAGGAGAGAAGATACAAGTACATCCATATAGATACAAAGACAATTAAGCACACAAAAGAGAATTATATATACAAACACATATTATCAGGTGAAAATGGTGGTGTTTATGGTTTCTAGACACTAACACCACCTTCAATATGTAATGACAACAAGCTTGTCTAGGGTTGACATTAGTGACCTAAAAGGTTTTGATAGTTTTTTTATGATCTAGTTACAAAAATAACTCTCACAAAGGGTAATGAAAAAGTAATAAAAAAATCAAAATAAAAGTGTGAAAAACCTACAATCCTTCTTACACTTTGTTTTTAATTATTTATATATTTAGCTTATATAATTAATCATAGGAGAATTAAGTTTGTATAAGTATAAATGTACATTGTATAAATCTTAATTATATTATAGATGATATTTTGTGATTATGTAGCACTTCAATTTCATACACTTGGTAAACTTAGACCTTGGTTATTCCTCTTAGTTATACACATGCCTTGCTTCTGCAAGCCTCACATATACTCCATCTTATGCCCTTAGGCCTATCTCTTAGTCAAACAACCTTATATTTATGACAAAAACATCCCATCTTGATCAAAATTTAATTATCTTACACCTCTAAAAATTATGAACTTGTGCCTGTTCTCCTTCTCCCTAGACACTAACGTCCAAGATAGATAGTAGCATCGACGTTACTCTTTTGGCCTAACACTAGTGTCCAGTTCCCTAAAGTCATCTAATTTATAAAGAAAACATATTATAATGGTTTGACTAAGTGATTTAATGTAAGTTATATCCTGATAGGATTGGTATAAATACAATATCAACCCTCATTCATTCCTCAGACCAAAAGAGCACTCAAGAATCACTCAAATTACCAAAGACTTTATTCTTATACCATATTCTAATATCAATCAAAGGAACAACCTAGATATAGGTCTGAAGTATTAAAGGAGAATTTATAAGGTCATATTTTATAATTACAAGATAGGTCATTATTATATTTGCTTTACACATTACATGATTCACACACAAGCCAACATGTAGGGGAGAACTACATGAGTCTAACACCCTCTTTTAGAGTATTGGATATGTATGCAAAACCATTTGATAGTGGGGTTATTGTGGGTCAGCTCAACACCATGTGCCCACTAACCCATTTTTCCACAAGGTCATATTGAATATGAAAATATAGGGTTTTATCATTTCACCAAGAGTGATAATCCATGACCCAAATTTTAATACACTAGAGTGAAGGTGAAGCCAAACCAAAAAGAATATAGGTGGTTGCATCTTGTTTAAGAAAATATTCCATACAAAATACTAGCATTGAACTTAGACACTAACATTAACGTAACTATCCCAGGATGATGTAAGTGTCCAGAGAACCGTAGGCACTAGATCTAAAATTTGATGATTGATCTAGAACTATCTTCCTGCCTACTTTTTACCTACACCATATCCAACTATATATTAACATAAAAACCAACTAATTACTCTCTTTTATGTCATTTATATATCTATCATAGTTGTACTTTCCATTATAGCCTATCTCAATTTTATAAATTCAACATGTGGTACATCTAAGACTAGAAAATTAGTTGGCGTATTGTAGATCTGATATTCACCTTTGTGCCCTATAATTTATATATCATTAAATTTATTTACCTAATTAGGATTCCAAAATCCAAATTAGGGTTAAACATTTGGTGAACCCAATCTTTGAACATCAAACCCTATGCCATTTAAAGTTTTTTGGTTTTTGTGATAGTTGTACTATTTTTCAAATTTTAAACTTCTCATTTGTGAAGAAATGGAAAATGTTAGTGAAAAAAATTGATTCCAAATGGAGGATAAATAATAATTGATTACTCATATCAAAAATAAAAAGGGCTTAATAGATGCATTTTTGTATGCTACAAGAGATGAAATAAGAAAATAAGATAAAACTAAGGCTGCTTCACCTAGTAATGGTGAATCCATAGAAGGTACTATAAATCATCCCACACTACAACTCAATACATATAATGGGGGCACAAATTATGTGTCTAACCTTTATTCCATAAAAATATATTGATACATATGTTATGAACTTATTTTTTCAACATAAATACCAATTTTCATGCCTATTATTACTCAAAACATGTTTCAAGCCCCTATGGTAACTACTCAAATTGTTAATCAAAATCCCATTGGGAGTATAGTTCAATCATTTCTTTAAGTCATAAATACCTTGCAGGATAAGGTTAAAAACATTAAAAAATGATTCAAAGTCTTCACATGCCATAGATTTGTAAGATGTGTTGCATAACCCTCTTACACTTGAGATCTATTTTCACCCTTTGCCAACTAGATTTGTTGCACCTAAGTTCACATTTTCTGATGGAAAGGGTGATCCTAAACAACATATTCAAACCTTATATATGGCATCCTTAATTATGCTTCAAATGATAAACTTTTAACCAAATTATTTCCAAGGAGCCTCAAGGACTATGCTTTGAGGTGGTTTTATGACTTACCTCTCCAATTCATGAAAGCATTCAAATTGCTTGCATATTAGTTTTTAACACACTTTTATATTAATATTACCAAAAAGGTTTCTTATGCTAAAATAAAAAGATCAAGTAAGGAACCAATGAACTAGTCAATGAATATGTCTTAAGATATAAGACAATGCTATCCAAAATGACTAATCCTATGGTACATAAAGAGTTGGAAGACATATTCAAGAAATGTTTGATTGATATTTTACATGATTCCATTATTTTCAAAAAGTTCCAATATTTTGATGACTTATGCCATGTTTTATGGGACCATAAAATAAAACTTATGTCATTGAATAGGATCAAGTATGTGGCAAACACACCAAATACATCTATATCTAGTACAAAATTTATAATTAAATCAAGTTATAAGGTAAAACCTCCTAATCTTAAAAAGGAAAAAATCACCATGGTTAACATAGTTTTAAAACAACCTAATTATATTTTCCTATATAATGTACTGAGGAGAAAATTTACACATTTACTTGATCCTCCTACTTAATTACTCTATGATTGCTAGAGTGTCATCTTATATCCCTCTCTCCTCATACAAAGGTTGATATAAATAGACCTCTACCTAAAGGATATGATGGAAATGATTATTGTGACTATCACCAAGGCCCTATGCATTCTATTAAGATATGGTTTAACTTAAAGCATAAGATCTAAGACCTCATTAATAACCAACATATTACATTTGATGATCCTCTAAAGGAAGTAGGTTTACAACCTAGTGATCACCATAAACAAAAAATAATTAATAATCCTTTACAAGATCATTCAAATAAGGAACTAAAAGTTTAAATATAATATAATACACATCCTTATCCATCATATTATAGACACCCAATAAATGGGGTCATTGGTACTTACACAAGACATATACCTCCTTTGGTTCAAAAACCTATTATTTCCTTTGATGATAGTGAAATTAAGGATGATGAATTTATTATTAATAATTAATTAATTTGAGTATACCTCAATAAACACCCCATATAAAATGTTATGATTGATAATGGTGAAAGGAAAATGTTTGCACCATGACATTACTTATGCATTTGGGTTATACTCATCATGATTTACACCCCTCTACTAGATCAAATAGAGAATTTGATAGGACCTCCTAAAAGGTTCTTAGTGAGATTGATATACCTTTATAGGTTGTTCCCATGCATGTGGTTAATAATTTTTTACTTATACCTTAAATGGGTGTATTTACACACTCTTTGAGCAATACCTTATATAATGCATGGGTGTACTAAACACATTTATGCCAATCGGGTAATTATAGTTTCTGGTATTCCATAAGAGAATCCTCTTGAATAAGAGAAATTCATACCCAAGAAATTAAATTATCAAGCCTATTAAGGCTAATACATCAAAAAAGGGTAAGCAAAAAGAAATCCCCTTTACTAGGTGACCATTACTTGAGAGATATTTACATCAAAAATAGATAGAGGGTTCCATGGAATCCTTATCTTATATGCACCATATTCAAATATCTAGATCACTTAAACATGTTCTTATTAATTTTTTCTAAAGAAACCACAGAGTACACAGAGATGGATTCCAAAAAACCCTATTCATTTTATTGGTACTTCACAACCCTAGAGTCTTATTATACATATGTCAAGCATCATAGATATTACAGTGACAAAAATTGTACCTATAAATTCTCCTTGGTAGTACCACCAATTTCTTACACTAAGTTTTGAGTGGTGAGATACCTGTGATCACCCTTTATATGAGTTCATAAGATAATCTTATTTATTCCAAACATATCAAAAATATAAAACATTTAAAAATACAAAAACATTTTTGGCACCTACATGTTGTATTGGCCCCTTGAAATCTATATGTTAGTTCTATGTTGATGAATAACATATCATTTAATCCTACATACACATACATAAGCATACACAGATACATGATACACTTATAGGTGTTGGGATTTCCCTCTACTCACTCCACCAATCCATTAGGGGTATCCATCTTTTATGATCTTGAAACACACAAGTTATATGATTTGATGATCACTCTATGTTATCATGTTTGATCTTACATATGTACTTATACATGCCTATTATCCATGATTATACATTACAAAGGGTACTTGATATGCTATGTACTTGATGTTTTTTCTAACTCATTCAATCCATGGGCCACTATGACATGTTTATGATGGTTGCTTATGATTTTCATTTACACACTTCCTTGAGTGTTTTGCCTTGCTATTGTCTTTCTATTATGATCATTTGAATATACTTCATTATATGTGACCCTTATACCTATGTTTGCTTTTTTGGACATTTGAATATATCACTTATTTTTATATGAAAATTTGAATATGTTATTCCTTTATTTTTTTGGACATTTGACTAAGTCATGCCCATTCAATTTTGTGACATTTGAACATACCACTTATTTGTGATCTCCTTGGACCATTATTTTTTGACTTGATTTTGAGTGCTCTTGTGTGTGTGCTTATTTTCTTATTGAGATTGTATTTCTATTATATAGATGTTGTCATGATATTTATCATGCATCTTAGGCCTACATGTGATCACATAGGTTCTCTGTGCTTTAGTGATACATTTACCTAGACATGTTTCCTTCTATATTATACATGATTACATTCATAGATTTTATATATATCTTACCCTTTTGAGGTGAGGTAACTTCCAGGTACTATTTTTTGCTTACCTCAAAGTAGGGGGTATATTAGTGGGGGCATGATTGGGAATCATGTTCTCCACACTTTGAACAATGATCAGATATCAATGGGGGCATGTCATATGGACATGGATTCCACACATTCATAGTTTCCAAATTATAATGGGGGCATGTTTTGAAATCATGGTCTCAACATTTATTTAATTTTTGGTACTTATACCAGTTTTCATATTCATTGGGGGCATGTCATATGGACATGGATTCCAAACATTCACAATTTTTAGATTTAATGGGGGAATGCTTTAGAATCATGTTCTCCACATTAAATTTAGTATGGTAATTATAATTCATAGATTCATTTGGGGCATGCTTTTGAAGAATGTTATCCCCATCTACTGACTATTCATCATCTCCAATTTACATTGGGGGTATGTTTTAGAAACATGTTCTCCACATTGGTACTTATATAAGTTTTAAATTTCTCCATATATAGTGTGGGAATGCTTTGGAAGGATGTCCTATACATTTACACAATTTTTTGAATTGGCCAAAGCACACAATTATATAATTTCAATACACATTTATGGAAAAATTATATACATGGTACAATTGTTATACATAATTTTAACATTAGACATATCTAAGGTGCATATGCTATGCAACATGTGCCTAATATTTCAAAATATAAATCAATTTTAGATTCCAAAACTATTACATGTACTAATACCCCAAAAAATATTTTATGGGATTTAGTGATCCAATCTACTATAGTATTTGGTTCACCTTTTGGTATGGTTGGAGTGATTAAATCACTCAATTTTTCCAAGTTTTTAGTTTGGACTTGATTATCCAAACTCACCAGGTTATAAGTATCACTAGGTTACACAGTTGAGATAATATTAGATACTAAGTGGGAATTCACTTTTGATCCAAAGTTGGGGGCATGGGCTGATCCGGGCAACAATTCAAGTGACAATTTAGGTGACTGGTCCACCCCAATTGATGATAGAAATTTTGGGAGCCATAACTTTTACAACATAGCTCTAATTGACTCACTATTTGAATTATTGGAAAGATAAGAATGAGGAGAATACGATGAGATGGAATGGAGATATAATAAATGGATTTTAACCTCTAAAAACCCAATGGAAGTTACCCAAATTTCAATTTTAACAGTGAGTGTAAAAATAGTAAGTTTCTAAAAATAGTAATTCCTCAAATTCTGTATTGTTGTAAATCATGGAATTTGAACCACTTAATATCCCTCAATATTGGTGACCTTCAACATCCTAATCACACTTTAAAAACATGTATAAATGAAGATGTAACCTGAAATGGAAATCAGACATCTCTTCTCAGAGATACGCATATGTTTGGGTTTGCAAATTTGATCAATAAAACATCTCTTCTCAGAGATAGCATTATTTGACTTGTGTTGTTCTTATTTCTTGAATTATCTTTCAACCAAAACTTTTGAGTTTTGGATCAGTGGTATTAGAGTGGTTTGTCTTTAGAGTGTATGATCCCAATGATGAGGTCAGATTACAAGAAGCTTGGGTGGAAAATAGACCGAACAAACTGTCCACCTATTCACTCCAAATGAATTTAAATGGTAGATAGCACCAAGACATCAAATCCTTTCAAGGAAATGGTGAATGAAGCCATCAAATAGTATCAAGCATAGATGCTACAAAAATTCACTCAAATTCTCCAAAAAATCTTGATGGGAAATTTTGGTTCCTCATCTACACCCCCACATCCTTTCAGTGCCCCAACACCCTTCAAGGTTCAGGTGAATTTTGATATCCCTACATTTGAAGGAAAAATCAATGCTGATGTAGTATAAAATTGGTTGGATCAATTGTCATCTTATTTTTCTATAAATAAATTCATCGATAAAGAGAAAATAACCTTTGCTCTTTTGAAAGCATCATTACCTATCAAAAATTAGTGGGAAGTGTATAAAAAGAGATTCAGTGTAGATGATATTAGCCTTGAGGTGAAAACTACCTAGGATGATTTTATGGAAGATGTAAAGGAAGAATACTACCCCATTGGAACATATGATGATCTGTATATAGAGTGGCAATAACTTCTCCAAGGTAAGGAACAATCTATTCAAGATTACACTAACATTTTTCATTCTCTATCTGTGAGATTGGGCATCCAATAAAGTGAGAAACTTAAGGTTCTCAAATATTGTGGCAGACTAAAATGTTACATACAGGGAGAAATATAACTCTTCAATTTGGAAACCATTGGTGAGGCATACAAGTTCATAATGAATATTGAGTAGAAGCATGGAAGAATGAATATGAAGATTCAGCCTTCAAAATGGAAAAGTGACAAAGAAGGTCAAACATGAGGCCAAAATTGGAAGAAAAAGGAAGGAAAGACTGAGAAGTGGTGTGATTATCACAAATCTAGAACTCACTCCAAAGAAGAATGTCGAGCCATCAAGTCCTTACTTTCTAAGTTATAATCCTCAACATCTACTACTTTGCCTCATATAGACCCTATAGTTAAAGAGGTTGAAGAAGAAATTGTAGATGCTAAGCCCAAAGCCATTTTTGCTTCATCATAGACCCATGAGGAGAGGCTAGAAGACAAGAAAAGGTTGCTCCACTCTAAGTTATGGGTGAAAGGTAAGCCTCTTCATTTCATTCTTGATAGTGGAAGTCCAAATAATTTAATCTCTACTAATGTTGTGAAAAGATTAAATCTATCCATGAAGCCTCACCCAAAGCTAGACAGTATTGGATGGTTGAGTCTAGGGAGAAACCTCCATGTCACCCACCAATATCTTCTCTCATATGCATTAAAAACCTTTCCAACATGAGGTCTTATGTGATGTGGTCAATCTAGATGTTTGTGATGCACTATTTGGTTAGCCATTCATGTATGATTGACATGGAATCTATGAATCAAGAACTTAAAGGATCACTCTCACTCTTGGAACACGGTGCTATAAGGTACTAGAGGTACCACCTTCTACATCTGTCTCTTTAATTAGTGCTAAGAAATTTGTTCTCATGGTGGTCAAGCTAGAAGAATCCAAAAGGGCTGATGTTGTAGCCCTAAATACACAAAAAACACAACAATAGAATAAAATAGATACCAAGCTGAAGAATTTCATGGCCTTCTATCCACAAATTGATGGTCAGATAGAAATGGTGAATAATTAGGCCCTGCACAATTCCATAAATCACAGTCCATTCCAAGTATGCATCAAGAATCAAATTGAAGTACAACTACCACACTTGATGAAAAATCTTGATGTAATTGGGACCATTGCTTATCAAGGAGGGAGGAATGATTTGGGCAATTATTCAGGTGATAATTTAGGTGATGGGTCCACCCTAATTGAGGATAGAACTTTTGAGAGCCATAACTTTTGCACCATAGCTCCAATTGATTCACCGTTTGAACCATTGGAAAGCTAATAATGAGTAAAATGTGATGAGATAAAATTGAGCTCCAATAAATATATTTTGGCCCTAGAAAACCCAATGGAAGTTCCCCAAATTTCAATTTTAGTAGTGCAGTATAAAAATAGTAAGTTTCTAAAAATAGTAATTCCTCAAATTTTGTATTGTTGTAAATCATGGAACTCAAACCACTTCATCTCCCTCAAAATTGGTGACCTTACACATATTACTCACACCTTCAAAAAATTTATAAATGAAGGTGTAACCCAAAATGGAAATCAAACATCTCTTCTCAGAGATAGGCATATGTTTGGGTCTGCAAATTTGATCAATAAAACATCTCTTCTCAAAGATAGAATTATTTGAATTATGTTATTATTTCTTGAATTATCTTTCAACCAAAGATTTTGAGTTTTGGATCATGGGCCTTCCAACCTCTCTCTCTATCTCCTTGGATATATGCTCTTTTAAAATTTATCTATATTTATCCTAATCTTAGTTTCAGAGCCTTACAATGATACATATTTTGAAAAAATAGCTTACTAATAAGAAAGTCACTAACATCAACACACGTGTACTCCTAAACCTTTTTATTTCAATTTCAATATATTTCAATAACTTTTGACCTAAATTATATGCACTAATTATACACTATAACATGATCTTGGTTGTATGTCAATCACCAACAAAGCATTCAAATTAAAATCTAGTAAAGAATTCAAATTCAACTCAATAAAATACAAGGTGTACACACACACCCAGGTACTTATTACGTTCATCTAAACTAGCAATTTCATTACTATATTGAATGGGCCAAATTTAGATGATATGTTTTGATCATGTAGCACCTCAGTCTTATACAATTAGAAAAATCCAACCATGGTTATTCTATATGCTTTAGGAGGTTGGTGTATGCATATATTAGGGTGGTAGAGGAGTAGAGGTTTGAAGGAGGAAAACATAGATGGCTGTGTTTCTACCTCAAATTTGCTTTTCAGATTATAAAGAAAGAAACTAGAAGAAAGTAAAGGACAAGGCTTGTGAAGTACCTGGACATAAGACTGTGCACCATAAATCCAGACGTTCGTGGGCACTCCTCTTTGGCTGTGGAGGAATGACACCTGCAAAGAAGAAAGAAACTTGGACAAAAAGGTGTTAGATAGATAGAGGGTGGGTTGCTAGGCAAAAGCCTATTCCCAGAAGTATGAGAACTTCCTTAAGGGAGGTCAACCCACTGTTTTGATAAAGATAAGTCTGATAAAAAGACAGAATGCTGAAAAGGACTGAAATAAATAGCAAAACTGAAAGAGAAAAAGGGAGCAAATGCTTACCTGGAAGAAGCTGTCAAACTGGTCACAGTCGCCGGCGTCGGTGGTTCTACCGGCGTCGGTTGTCGGATCTGCCGACGTCGGTTAGTCTGCCAACGTCAGTGGGGGTAATGACCGATGTCGGTCGGGGTAATGGCCTGTAGTCGGGTCTGGTCAGGATCTGGTCTGTAGATGGTCTGGGTCTGTCTGTGGACGAATTTGTGGATGGGTCTGAGTCTGATGGACGGGTCTGAGGATGGTCTTAGGCAGAGATACAAGGGGAGTGAAATGGACAGAGAGGGACAGAGGAGGACAATCAAAGAGATGGGAATACGGGTCTGTGTGATTTGGTTAACAGTCTGGGTTGGGGGAGAAGGAGAGCTGAATCTAGTTTAGAGATAACTAGAAAGCATAAAGAAACAAAACAGAATACAACATACCTATACCTGCTGAAGAAAGTGTTGGTCCTGTTGCTGATGAAGAGTCCCTATTGTTCACCTGCAAAAGATTGCTGTGTTCCTAAGGGAGAGAGGTCAGATGAAGGACTGATACAAGGGTCTGATACGAAGGTTGGAGAGTCGGGATGCCAAGAAGAAATGCAGAGAAGTCAAGAAAAGCCAAA
Organism: Torreya grandis; assembly: GCA_037957365.1. Classification (NCBI taxonomy): domain Eukaryota; kingdom Viridiplantae; phylum Streptophyta; class Pinopsida; order Cupressales; family Taxaceae; genus Torreya; species Torreya grandis. The sequence goes on from JARHVA010009817.1 coordinate 71,019, forward strand.
CGGAACCAGGGGAGAAAGAACGGTGCAGAAGCCGTTAAGAAGGATGCCGATGCCGGCAATATCGCCGACGTCGGCCGAAGGTTGACCGACGTCGGCGGCTAAAAGGCCGGAGAAAGGCTAAAAATAGCCTTTCATCTGTTTCCCAACGGCCGGGTCAAATGAATGCCAAGGTGAAACGGTCGACGGGGTTAAATGGACGAGAGGAGAGGTTGGAATGGGAGACTAAGGCATTAAATGGCCATGTGGGGAATAAAGGGGATCCAAGGAGGGTATCCTAGGGTGGCGAGGTGGCAAGGAGAGGGAAAAAGGGGCCTTATTTAATTGAAAATAGATGTTTATTTCCAATTAATAAGACTTAGGTGGGTTAGGGACCAAGGGGGACTAGGAAGGAGAAAGGACCAAGGGTTAGACACTTTTTAGGTGTCTACATTTGCCCCTTTTTGTCTTGTTGGTTGTTCTAGACGAACTGCAAGACAAAAACAGGGAGTGGTTGCCCCAGGTGAGGGATGATGTGGATGATTGCCCCAAAGTGGATGAGGTATTCCCCCTCAAAGCGGGAGTCGAGGGAAGGGAACCTGATATCGGGTGCTGATTTGATGAAAGGTGGATGAGAAAGAGAGAAGAGTGAGTGAAAATGCTGCAAAAGTCGTGATTGCGTGCATGCCACTGCACAAGATGGTCAGGTCAAAAGTGTCGTAGGTCAAGGGTCAAGGAGTGCCAAAATTGAAGTAACCGGGCCCCAGCATTTAGTCATCTGCTGATCGGGTCACTCAATCTAAGCTGAAGCTCCAAATGGTCGTCGTGTCCCAGGTATCCAGGGCTCAGGAAGTGCTCCCAGAAACACGAAAAAGGCCACAAGTAGTAGGGATCAACTGGCTCGTGATCCTACACTTGTGAAGGGTCAAAAATAGTCTGCGAACAATTCTGCTAACCAGCCGTGGAATAGCATACACGCAAAAACAACCAAGGCAACATTGTCTTGGAAGAAGGTCAAAGAAGAAGGAGATAGGCATGGTCGCCAATGGTCATTGGTCAAGAGGATGGATGGACGAAAGGATGCGACCGAGATAACCCCAGAAGACCCCATGTCAATTGAGTGCTGCCTACATAGCCCTGATGATAGGGCCTCAGGCCGATGTAGTTCTCCCTAAAAGGGAGGGAGGGTCAGAGGGATTGATTGGTCTTGGTCAAAGTCGAATGAGTGGTCGTGGACAAAGGTCTTGGTCAAAGGTGACGAAGTTGGGCGTGATAAGAGTCAAAGAAGAGAAGGTTTGTCCATCGTAGAGATGAACAAAAGGGGGTGGTCGAGCTAACCTCAGAAGATGTGGTATCTGAGTGCTGCCTACATAGCCCTGGTCCTAGGGCCTCAGACCAATGTAGTTCGGACAAAGAGGGTCAAAATGGTCGATGATGAGATTGGTCATGTGTTGAAATGATGAGGCTAAGATGAGGATAAAAGGATGCTACAGATGGTGTATTCTGTAGAAGTAGTCGAGGGTCTTTCATCTCTAGCAAGTTTCCATAGTCGCGATGGATGTATGCTAAAAATGAATAAAAGGTCTATTTATGCTTCAGCAAGTATTGGTTTATGCTTAACATAAATTGGGTCTGGTCGATAGTTTCCATGTGTATTGGTGTCTATGGGAACTATGCGAAATGGACAAGGATGATGCCTGATGTCATGTTGAAAATGTCGAGGATGGAGTGAAAAAGTGTTGAAGTTGGCTTGGTTTAAGGATGAGTCGACAAGAGACGTGGCCAAAGCGTGACCAAAGTGTAGAGAAAAGGTGAAAGGCAAATTGCTCTTTCATTGACAAGGACCAGAAAGGAAGCACAGATAGGGGTGATTAGAACCAAAGCCCCATTCATGCATTACGTCGTTGACCAGTGTTGAGTTAGAACGGTAATCGAATCACTTTGACATTAAAGTGAGCTCGAAGTCCCTTGAGCCGGTGATAGGAGGAGGATAGGGTAACCCAGTGTAAGAGCAGGAATAACCTTGCCCCTTTTATAGGAGACCCTGAGACAACTACAAGACAATGTCCTTGACTCGTTTTTTTTTTTTTTTTTGGCGCAGACTGATCGATGCGGGAAGCCTGCATAGAGATGTCATTTGATGTAATGGTCATGTTGTGAAGCTGATCGATGCGGGAAGCTTCTAAAATAGTTGCTGTTTATTGCCAGAGTAGTCATAGCCATCCTTCGAGGGAGTGGTCTATATTTTTGCTTGATAATGTTTGATAAGTTGGCCTAGCTGTCCTTCAAGGGATCAGTCTAGTAATACAGCAATGATAGTACAGCTGTCCTTCGAGGGATCAGTCTGTCTTTTTGATTTGACTTGATTTAAAGACCATGGATATGTTTTGACATCGCGATTTGGATATATTGATAGAAATGAGAGTCACGGACAAGACTGTAGAAGCGCAAGGACGCCCCCTTTTTATTGGGACAAAGCATCACTGCATCCTAAAAGGGTTGTAAAGGACTTGTTGAAGGGGAATAGGGTTGAAAGGAATGAGGATTAAGAGGACGAGGATTGCTCAAGGGATGAGCTCAAGTTACGTGTCAAGTAGACGAGTACTCGACTAGCAGAAGAATGGTCGAAGACGCAAGACATAAGAAGGGGTTTAGGGTCTAATAAGACCCTGGGCCATGCTAGTGTGTTAAGGTCCAAGTCAATTAGGAGCAAACTTGCCCCATTTGCCTCTTTCCAGATTGGTCAGGTGTTGATTGATGGATGTGAAGTTGGTTGACATTGTCGTTGGCTGGTTGAAAAAGGTTAAATGTTTGGTTGAGAGGTCTGGTTGATTGATATGTGGTCGAAGCTTGGTTGAGACTGGTCGAATGATTGGTCGGGGGTTAGGTCGATGGACACTTGGTCGAGATGTAAGATTGATACGTGGTAGAGACTGGGTTGAGGAGTTGGTCGAGGTTTGGACGAAGGATGAGTTCCCCCAGCGGGTAGGGAGAATGTTTGAAAGATTGGTTAAGGTCGATTGAGGTTTAGTGGTCGGATGGACGGTGTTAATGTCGAATAAGGGGGGCAAAGGCGGCAAAGGGACCACAGTCTGGCGTGGAGATCCCGATTTAGGTGATGAGGTTGGAGAGGCATGGGTCGGGGTGGATGTTTTGTTGAAGAGGTGGTCAAGAGGACCCTTGATGAGAAGGGAATCCTTTTTCCGGTGGTGACGAATGACAGCTTTGAGAGCGCAACAACGCTTAGTGTCATGTCCCGGAGTGTGATGATAAAGATAGAATTTAGAGTTGTCGAACCAAGAGGGTCTTGATCCGAGAGGTGATGGGCGGAGTGGTGTTGAAGGTTTGTTGATGATGTGGTCGAGAAGGGAGGTGTCATTCGCCAAACATTGGCGAATGGCGACCTTGAGGGCATGACAATGCTCCGTGTCGTGCCCATGGGTGCGATGATACGCAAAAATGCAAGTGTCATCGAACCATGGTGGTTTAGGTCCGAGAGATTGATATTGTCTAAGAGGTGGGAGGTCGAGGCGAGAGGACTGCAACAAGTACCGTAAGAACAAGGCATATGAACCTGCTAACGGGTCGGGATGTTTTATTGCAGTGAGGGTTGGTGACATTGGTTTGGGAGGTGAAAGAGGCATAGGTCGAGGGTTTGGATGAGATGTATGTCTGATAGGATGAGGGAGAAATGGAGGCGATGTGCCTCTGTAAAGGATGGGAGTGGGAAGCACTCCTATTAAAGTGGATGGATGCGGGCCCAAGATAGAGGGCAATGACGAAGGTGGGGGAGGAATCCTCCGATGTGGTCTAGTGGTCTTTGTGTGTTTGGGTCGAGGGCCACCGTTGTGCGAGGCGAGGTTAGATATGGGTTTGGGTTTAGATGTGGACGAAGGTGCGCGAGATATAGAAATCTCACGCAAAGGGCAGGAGGAAACCGTGACTGGGTCTTCCTCAGTTGAAACAGGTGGAGAGACTGGCTCTTCTCTTGGTGGAGAAGAAATAAAAGAGGGCGGTTCCTCAAGCGGGCAGAGGGCATGGATGATCGTGCCTTCTACTTGTAGTTAAGGAGTAGGCAAAATAGGGTCATCGGATGAAGGTGGGCTTGATGGCGTTGATGTGGTCAAAGCGTCCTCCAATGCAAGAGAGGTAGATGGAGGACTAGTAGGAGAAGAAGGTTCCTCATCCTTTAATGGATGAGGTTGGTTAAGGACAGGAGGCAAGATAGTGCTAATGGTGTGAATGTCATGGTCTTGAGAGTCATTAGTCGAAGTTTGGATGTTGTTCTGAGTAGGCGGATGATTGGGGAATGGTTGTTTGAAAATGTTGATGTGTTGGTTGGGAGGGGCGTTCGGGTTATCTAAAATAATATCCCCCTTGTCGATCATGTCTTGGATGATGTTTTTGAAGGTTCGGCAGTTGTCAATGTCGTGGCCTTGGACGCGATGAAAGGGACAGAAGTCGGCCTCCCTATACCATGTAGGGATGGCTTTAGAAGGGTCAAATTGAGGTGGTCGGATTGGAGGGAGATTGAGGACCCCCTGCTTGAGAAGTTTTTCCAAAACGGAAGCATATGGTTCTCCAAGTGGAGTGTAAGAACGCTGAATGTACCGTTGTTGGAATTGTTTGGTGATGCTAGAAGATGTCGAAGGTTGAGAGTAATTAGTTGTTGTCGAGGATGGTGATCTAACGACCACAGTGTTGGCCACTCCTTTGGATTCGGAATTGGCAGAAGAAGAAGGTCTGGAAGAAGAATGGCCAGTAGATTTTGCGTTGGTATGACACAATTTGACCTTATCTTCTTCAAGGGCACGGAGTTTGAGCTTTCGGGCCATGATGAAAGCTTCGTCAAAGGTGCAGAATGTCTGAATCCGCAGGATAGAAGAGATGTGTCTGGCACATGCTTGAGAGAAGAGCTCGATGAGCTCGGGTTGAGGCAAAGAGAAGGAGAGCTGGTTGATCAGACCTCTCCAATGAGTGACAAAATCGACAATTGATTCGTCGTCAAATTGCCTGATGGAGTAAAGGTCTGTGATTGAGACTTGTTTAGTGATGTTGATCGAGAAATGGTCAAGAAATAGTTGGGCGAGTTGGATGAATGAATAGATAGAGTGTCTGGCAAGCGAACTATACCAGTCAAGGGCAGGGCCAGAAAGGGACATAGGAAACGTGCGTAAAAGTAACGCATCGTCATGGGAAATAAGATAACATGCATGTCTAAATGCCCATAGATGTTGCTGAGGGTCTTCCTTACTCTGAAAGCGAGAGAATTTAGGAAGCTCCCAATGGTTAGGGTATGGTCGAATAGGGACGGAAGGATGGATAGGCTCGTTGCAAATTTGTTCATATGACAAAGTATTGCTTGAACCGGAAATAGAGGCTTCGAGACTGGACATTTTATCCATCAGCATCTTGATAAGATCTGCTGACGGATTGGTGGGTTGAGCGCCCCCTAAGTTGTAGGGCGCTTGGAAGAGGCTAGAGGAGGCGTGCGACATAGTCGGTTGTACAATGTACGGATGACTAATCGCAGGGGCAGAGGTGGAGGCTAAAGGTGGTTGCGCTATGAAGGTCGAAGGTATAGGTTGACTGGGCACCGCCAAAGGTGGTTGAATGGCAGCACTGGTAGAAAGGTAAGTTGGCACACCTACATTGGTGGGCGCAAGAGTACGAGGGGTCGAGGCAATCAAGTTCTGATATGATGTAGAGCTTGGTTGAATTGCAGGCAGTTGAGGGGGTAATGACACCCCGGTGGAGGTCGGTCTAAAGATAGACGGGGAGGCCAAACTTTGCGTATTGGCCATGGTTGGGTTAATGGTTGAGGCGAAAGGCTGAGTCGAAAAGGGTTGGGTGGTGAATGGTGTGGATGTCGTCACCATGTCACCCGAAAGGTCTCGCGTTGGGTTTCTTGCGAGATAGTTTTGAAGGGCTGCGGTGTTGAGGTCCAGGAATCTTGCAAAATCCTGGTCCCCTTCAGTGATGATGGGAATTTGAGTCGGGGTCGGGGTTGGGGTCGGTCCTGTAGGAGTTCTTTCAGTCTCCGAGTGGAACTCCATGATAGGACTTGGTTAGGGACGAGGATAGACGAAAGCGGTTGTTGGCTAAAGAGGTTAAGAAGAGAGGCCTGGTTCCAGAAACTGTGTTTTTGCAGTCTCAGAGAGCCAGAATGTGGTCTTTGACAGAGAATGGACAGATTTCAGGCTGCTGGTTTTGAAAAGAAAGGACAGTGACAGAGACCGACGTCGGTTGAAAAACTGACGTCGGTAGAAAATATGGCCGACGTCGGTCAAATAACCGATGCCGGTGACAGAGGAAGCCGACGTCGGTGGCAGAACCGATGCCGGTGACATAGGAAGCCGACGTCAGTGGTAAAACCGATGTCGGTGACTGTGTTTTCCAGAGAGCCAAAAGGTTCTTGGAAAAACAAAGAAGAAAACGTCCTCACACACTCAAACAAACAGATGAGAAGAGGAAAACAAAGAGAGACAGACAGGCCTAAGCGATAAATCCTAGAAATTAACCTTAGAAACTTGTGGCTTATGCCTTAGATGAATGTTTGGGAAGATTGGCTGAAAAAAGGGTCCTAGAAGAAGGCGGTCTAAGGATGGTTTCAGGTGTTGTTTTAGGTGCTCAAAGATCTGTGTTAGGGTCTGGTACGTGGCCTGGTGCTAAGGAGCAAGCTCCCCTCACTTCACGATTCCAGTGGTTAGCTGGTCTCGCTTAGCCAAGATATACCTCGCCTAGAGTTTTAGACTCTGCCAGAGAATGGAGTGGGCTTCCCCCTTGGTGATGAAATCCAAGTGGGGTCACCGGGACGGGTAAGGTATCTGCTGGGGGATGAATTCCCAGTCGGGCCTTGTCTCAGGTATGTTTTATGTTCGTTTTGTGCATGTGATTAGGTAGTGTAACATAAAGTGTCTACGGTTTATTCAATATGCGCCTAAGTTTACTAGATGTGGACTAATGCAAGCACAAGCAGAAATGAAAGTGCAATACGTTTTAAGCCCAAGTCGAAATGTGATATTGTTATGAAGACAAGAAGGAGAAAGGGATAAGAGTATGATACTAAGACTAGTCTAGAATGCAAGGAAGAAAGGTTCGTTTTAGTCCTGCTTATAGTGTCATTTGGAATAGAAGAAAGAGACAAGAAGGAAGGAGCCTAAATGCACCTAAATGAATGGAAAAAGAAAGGAACCCAGGAGGAACCTAGGGTCCCACCGGGCGTGCCAGAGATGTTTCTACCTCAAATTTGCTTTTCAGATTATAAAGAAAGAAACTAGAAGAAAGTAAAGGACAAGGCTTGTGAAGTACCTGGACATAAGACTGCGCACCGTAAATCCAGACGTTCGTGGGCACTCCTCTTTGGCTGTGGAGGAATGACACCTGCAAAGAAGAAAGAAACTTGGACAAAAAGGTGTTAGATAGACAGAGGGTGGGTTGCTAGGCAAAAGCCTATTCCCAGAAGTATGAGAACTTCCTTAAGGGAGGTCAACCCACTGTTTTGATAAAGATAAGTCTGATAAAAAGACAGAATGCTGAAAAGGACTGAAATAAATAGCAAAACTGAAAGAGAAAAAGGGAGCAAATGCTTACCTGGAAGAAGCTGTCAAACTGGTCACAGTCGCCGGCGTCGGTGGTTCTACCGGCGTCGGTTGTCGGATCTGCCGACGTCGGTTAGTCTACCGATGTCGGTGGGGGTAATGACCGATGTCGATCGGGGTAATGGCCTGTAGTCGGGTCTGGTCAGGATCTGGTCTGTAGATGGTCCGGGTCTGTCTGTGGACGAATTTGTGGACGGGTCTGAGTCTGATGGACGGGTCTGAGGATGGTCTTAGGCAGAGATACAAGGGGAGTGAAATGGACAGAGAGGGACAGAGGAGGACAATCAAAGAGATGGGAATACGGGTCTGTGTGATTTGGTTAACAGTCTGGGTTGGGGGAGAAGGAGAGCTGAATCTAGTTTAGAGATAACTAGAAAGCATAAAGAAACAAAACAGAATACAACATACCTGTACCTGCTAAAGAAAGTGTTGGTCCTGTTGCTGATGAAGAGTCCCTGTTGTTCACCTGCAAAAGATTGCTGTGTTCCTGAGGGAGAGAGGTCAGATGAAGGACTGATACAAGGGTCTGATACGAAGGTTGGAGAGTCGGGATGCCAAGAAGAAACGCAGAGAAGTCAAGAAAAGCCAAACGGAACCAGGGGAGAAAGAACGGTGCAGAAGCTGTTAAGAAGGATGCCGACGCTGGCAATATCGCCGACGTCGGCGGCTGAAAGGCCGGAGAAAGGCTAAAAATAGCCTTTCATCCGTTTCCCAACGGCCGGGTCAAATGAATGCCAAGGTGAAACGGTCGACGGGGTTAAATGGACGAGAGGAGAGGTTGGAATGGGAGACTAAGGCATTAAATGGCCATGTGGGGAATAAAGGGGATCCAAGGAGGGTATCCTAGGGTGGCGAGGTGGCAAGGAGAGGGAAAAAGGGGCCTTATTTAATTGAAAATAGATGTTTATTTCCAATTAATAAGACTTAGGTGGGTTAGGGACCAAGGGGGACTAGGAAGGAGAAAGGACCAAGGGTTAGACACTTTTTAGGTGTCTACAGGCTGAGGAAAGATAAGAGAGATCAAGCTTTCAAGAACCCTATCTGCCTTATCAATTCTGTACATGGTTATTGTATATGAAAGTGATAAATCAATAAAATGATGTTTTTGAATGAATGCATGATGAGTTTTATAAGATCATCAGCATTTAATATATCTGATCATTGATTCATTTAAAAAATAATGTGTTCTTGATGCTAATATTTAGGTATAATTTGAAATACATAGCCGTTTAAAGCTCTATTTTGTGTCACAGTCATATAAGAAGTGCAAAGAGAGGTATACAATGTGTTATTTAGTTGTTGTTGGTTGTGTATTGTAGTAAGGTGTATTTTTGGGTGTTGGTAATGTGTTTATCATACTTATTAATTATTTTTGAGAGAAAAAACCCTTAAATTATTTCAATATAGTGCACATAATCCCTTGAGAAGTAATTCTGGGTTATGCACAATCAAGAAGGGTAAGAAGGTGGTGTGGCTTTAAGGATTGTCTATGTGATTATTGAATTATTGATGTTATGATAGTAGTGTAAAGTTATAGTCTATTAAAAAAACCCATTTAGAGCTTCATAATTCCTTTGAAAGAGCAATAAGTAAGGAATGTTCACACATAGTCATGTCCTTCACACAAAATTGTGAAATTTTACATATTGGAAAGGTTTGAGGATTTATCAAAGATAAATACCTATTAATATATTTGAGTGAAGTTTGGAAAGAAACTTTACAAGTATTATTATCTTTATAAAGTGTTTAAAAATATATTTATGTGTTTTTGTTCTCCCTTAGCCTTGTACAGGCATGTCAAGTCCTAGAACTAGGGTTTGACCTCGCAACTCACTTATTTTGAGTTTTCACCCTATTTTTTAAAAAAAATTTGTAATAAAATATATATTTTAGGTGTAATATAGTAATAAATAGGTTTTTGAGTGGTTAAATACCATGTGATATATTCTATAGTACTGTGTGCTTGCATGAGGCCTTAAGAGACCTAATTGGATGAAGGGTGTGTTGAGTTGGGTAGGTTGACTTGAGAGTTGAGAAATGAAATTTTAGGTGAAACACAATAAAGATAAAATTTATCCAAATATATTTTTATATTACCATGAACCCCTCTATGTTGGTCAAACCTATGATATTTGTGTCAAAATAGGGATACAAGAATAAGGCCTTAGAGAAGGAAAGTGTTGTTGGTTAGAGAGTTATGCTCTAAAGATTGTGTCATTAGTTTGGATGTGTGAGATAGTTTAAATGGATAGGGATGGGACCATAAGAGTCTTCATGATAAGATAATAATCTTGGATCTATGTTCTGAGCTATTAGGCCTATGTGCCTATCTTAAATAATGAGCAAGTATGAGATAAGAAATAAGAGTCAAGAGATGAAAGATGTGTTTGTGAGGATGGTTATGTATCTAAGAATAAGCATACATAAGGATTAGAAGGATGAAATTTTAATTAACTAATAAATAATACTATGCATGTAACAAGGAGGATTAGGATTTTAGTGTTGACATGAGTGCTAAGGGTGTCAAGAAAGCAAAGTACCTACAAAAAGAAGGCATTAAGGTTAGAGATTAGAGTTGATATAAGAGATCAAAGAAAAGAATCAGATCTAGGATTATTACAAAGGAATGTGTAGGCATAAGAATTTCCTCAAATACCTTGGAATGGTTATCTTGTATGATTACATAATGGCCAAAAATTTCTCTACCCAAGTCACCACTAGTATAAGTTTCTAGTGGTATCTAAGCTCTAGCATTTTAAAAACCTCTAAGTCATCCCTCTTTTTTTTACTATATTATATGTTGTGGTCATAATAAAAAATCAATAAAATAAAGGTGCATAGACACCTACAATATTAATGGAATGATCAACTAGACCTCCTATAATGACATCATAGGGAATATCATGAGTCAAGATATAGATAGCCACACCCAACAAAGTAATCCAATAATCATCACTTAAAAAAACATGAAAAACATTAGTGAATTATAAAAAAAAGAAATATAAAAATAAAAATATACATATATACTTATGATCAACCATAATAATAGACACCACAATAATTATATAAAAATTTGGAGTAGGCTATGGTGTAGCTAGATCTGATCCTCCATCACCTTTGCCATCTATTCCATAAGTTGGTGGAATGACATGAGGATCACTTGATAAAATAATAAAAAGGATAATCCATCTATTATCCACCCACCACTGACTCTACTCATCAATACATCTTACATCATCTTCATTTTCACTCACAACATGAGGGTCTACATCTCTTGTAGTAAAGGGAGATAAATGTGTTGTACTTAGCCAAGGTATATCACTAGGACTATGAGAATAAAATATGAGTGTGAATCTAAGAATATGCCTCTGGAAACACATCTTGACAGATACCAAACTATCTTATAACTCTCTCAAACTAACATATCTTAGCTACATTAATAAATTGATCATGTAACCATATACTAACACAAATATGTTGTAACTCCATAACATCCAATGGACATCTGACAAAACCTATATACAGTATCAAAACAATCATATTGAGAATAAGCCTATCTAAAATTACATCGTGGGAAAAAATATTATGCCTATCCAATGGCCAACGCTTGAAAAAAAAATATAAAGTTTCCCAATCAACATGGGGTCCTCAAATGATTTGTACAATGACAATAAATAATCATAAACCCAAAAATGTAACAAATTAGAAACACCAATGCCTATAACATGGATCTCTAATGAAAATCTATGCAAATCTCTATATAAATGAGCCAACATCGTGTGATCCCATGAGTACCTCTTGCCTTTATCCTATATAAAATGGAGAATACTAGACATGTGGTATGGAATATCAATATTCCACCATCCACCAAAATTAAAGAAGATAAGAAGGTACATAACTAATTTCCTAACCTTGGATTAACTTATAGAATAATCTATGATAATAAGACAACAATAATCCCATCATGGTACTAGTCTCCTCTAGCATGTCTAATAATGTACCCATGAGCACATTAAATATAACTCATTCAATTATAGTCTAAATTATAACCTAAAGAAGAAATATAGGTGTTAAAATATTCCACACATGCTCCAATGTCATGTCATCTCCCATTTTAGGATCCAAAAAGTGTAGGTGTTTGCATTTCACCTCTTTGCCAAGGCAACAATGAGGTGAATATCATATGGAATATGCCCAAGATGGGTTGCATGGATAAAAATAGATTGATCTATAATATGGTAATCATTTTTTGATAGATATAGGTTGTTAAGTGTCTCCATTGGTTGACCATATCGAAGCTCATGAACATGAATATCCATCTAAAAATAAGAAAAAATAAAAAATAATAACAAAAACGTGCATATATGACATAAATAATGCTTAAAAATCATCAATTAACTACTTAATTTTCCACATATGTATTTATCCAGATATATACTACTAAGTTAGACACTACTAGTTGATACCAACCCCACCATATGACACTCTTGTCACATCTAGGGACAAAAATGTCAAAAGTTTAAAAATAATATTTGTCAGTCAATGGACACTACCATAAGATATCCAAACAAGTTAGAAATACCTAAATACACTTATTTTTAAAAATAAAAAAAATCAAAATTTGTAAAATAAAAAAATTGGCTTAAAGAAATCAAAAATTTTAGACACACCAAGTCCTCTAGTGGTTAGGCTTGCAATGCAGCCTCTAGTTCTCAAATCAAGTAGGTAGTGGATCTCTTTGAATTGGAAATGTAGACACCTAAAGTTCAAATCTCTATCAATGCAATATTAAAATGAATTAAAAAAATATAAAAGGTTAATATATTAACATGAGTTGATGGTACACTATTACGTATAAAAAATTCAAAACTTATGAAACCTATGTGCACGATATATCTAGCACCATATATCAAAATCACTCCTTATCAATTGCATTGTAACACATATAACACATTTTTCTCATGGTAACATTTTTACTTAATAACAATGTTAATTTAAAATACACTATATTTTTATATGAATAATCTCCTTATACGAAATTCTACTTTGCCTTTATGGGGGAATTATTAATTTATCTCTAAACACTATTTATTTTGACAATCCTCCCATATTAGTTAGTGAGAAACTCATTGTATCAGGATTACACCTCTTTGAGGTCAATCTATGTGATTTACAAAGTCCCAACGATATAATTCAAATTACAAATATTACAATACAACCAATTTAAGAGTTAAATAAAAATATAAAATAGTTCACAAATAAATATGTTTACCAATTTTAACATAAATTTTGACATGATCAATTTGATACTCTCACCCCTTGTATTGAAAGAGGGAATAAATCAAGCTTATTAAAAAAATAAATCTTGCACGTGAGAGATATTATTCAAATTGTTGGGTCACGTAGTGTGATTCAATGGGACATAAAATCATATTACAACATGGATTGATAGGGTTAGAATGATTCAATATTTAATAATGTGATATATTATAACACACACCATACACATTGGGGGAATATGTCACACATATGTCATACATATTATAGAAATCATATATTTCAAATGATCCAAATATCAGCTTGATTTAGATATGGAATACATATTTACACATTGATACAAAGTCTAGGGGAATATACCATGCATATGCACTCAATTTATATATAAATGAGTTATAAATTATAGATTTAGATACACTTAAGTGAATATGCCATGTACGTATACATGGTTTACAAAAACATAAATTACAAGTCTTCACATATAGATACATTTGAGATACCATTTCTCAAAATTTTCAAATAGGTGCATAAAATTATATATCATTTGGCACGGATTCAAAGAGAATGATACTAGCTCACACACATATAGACTATTAAAAATTCACGAGACATGATACTAGTTAATTCATGTATAGATTATGACAATTGTTGCTGATACCATAAGGCATGATACTAGTTCATGCACATACACACATTTTTAAAATGAGAACTGTTATAATTTTTTATTTTCAAATACAATTCAATGACATTGCATAGTGAGAAAATGTGAATATATAATTCCATATGTAGTGGTTGATTCATTGCTTTTGAGTAATGCACATTGAGATTTAGTGACAGTCAATGGCCATAAAATTACCTATAGCAAACTCATCACATGGTTCCCATCTTATCATCTTGGTTGTAATATCAGAGCTAGAATAGTAATTTGAGTAGTATGGTTGAGGTTCAATGACACTCAATGGTATAATAATTTACCAATACAACTTGTAAGTTTTTCCATTTTCATGGTCATAAAATGAATAAGACTAAAAGCATTCCTCTCCAGTCTTTGGTCAGTTGGTAACCATGGCATCTCCACTTTCTATAGTATTTACATACTCCATGAGCAGTAGAATATCACATACATATAGGTGTAGTTTTTATTTTAATATATTTTTATTTACTATAATGAATATACTTTTATTTGGGTATAAATATATCTAATTACATACATCATATTTTACATGAGCACTTGGATGTCATGTAACACTAGGGAAATAAAAGATACAAATTCACCATTGCTAGTGTAGGTTTGCATTCTCATTTTCATGTTAAAGTTAGTATTTTTAATCTAAATAAAATTATATATTAAAGGGGAAAATGGGGGTCAGGGGGGTGGGGTTAGGGGTAGGAGGGATTTATATTTACCCATATTTAATACAAGTCTTGTTCACAATGTCTTTTTTTTAATCTGAATTTGCATATACAAATCCAAAATTATGAATAGGTCACTTAGTGGCACATTTTTATTGGTATTTCAAATTGTCTTCTTGACTTTTTTTGGCTACATGACACCTTATCTTATTATTTTTATATAGATATACCATACTATAGGGACCCATGGTATTTTTACTTAGTTGTGAGTCTTTCTAGGCTTAGGGATGGTGATAGAATATATGATCACTAACATCGATGTTAGTGATTGGAAATTTTAAAAATGTCTTGGGACTCATTTTGAATTATTTTTGGCATGTTTCCATTTTTTAATGTTGGTTTTTCATGTTTGAGTATTTTTGGGTTAGATTTTGCATGCCACTAATTCCCTAATTTAAAGATTATGATCTCTATAGATGAAATATTACTGGAAGGCATTTAGGTATAAACATTCATTATTACAAGAGGAATGGAAAATTTAACTTTACACCTACAATATTGATAAGGATAAATATTAATTTTACAAAGGTAAATATTATATTTACATAATTATACCAAAGGAAAAATAGGAAAAATAACATCTAGGCTTTTATTCACAATCACACACACATATTATAGGGAGAACTACATTTGATTTTTATCCCTCTTTGGTTTAGTTTCAATGTAGGGCAACACTTGGTTAGTTAATAGGGATTAGCCAAGGCCAATCCAAATCAACCCTTTCACCCATTTTCCCTATTTTACATTGGTTTTATTATGCATAATTAGGGTTTGAGTAAGGAGATAAGATGCATGTACATTCATATATATCCAAAGGTAAGTAATCACATAAAATATAATTAAATAGATAGGTGCATAATCTTAGGAAAAAATAATGGTTCTTAGGGATTCCAAATAATAATGTCAACTTTAGTTATTAATGTGAATGAACTTCCCTAGGGTCAATATTAGTGATCTACAAGGATTTGATAGTAAATTTATGATCTAGCTACACGCAGAGATGTCACAGAGGGTATTGAAAGATTATTCACAAATTCATAATAGAGAATAGAGTGTGAAATAAGCTAAGACCCTTCTTACCCCTTAGATTTCAATTATTTAATGATAAATAATATGGGCATTAATTTTGTATGGGTATAAATCTACATTGCATGAGTCTAAATTATAAATAGTTTCTATCTTATTTATGGTTTTATAGTCCAAATTAGGGTAAACCACAATGATGCAATATAAATACTCTAAATGAAAATTTACCTTAATTAGTTTTATTCTTCTCTAAGATTTTTTATTTTTACTCTTAATTTCTTCTTGGAACTCTTATCATTCTCTTGTATATATTTTTATATATGCACTAATGCATCTATGTATTTATATATTTATCAACACAAAATTAATATCCTATTGTTTAAGCTACCAAAAATATTTGGGTATCATAGAAACACATGATATAATTTGTTTCATGATTTGAGTATGATAAGTAAGGTGTTAAAGGGGATGATTGATGAAAGTAAATAGAAATGATTGATGAAAAGACACAAAAGGGTTATTGTGGATTTTAACATCAGAGCATTGAAAAGGTTTTATGAATAGTATGTAGGGAGTTCATTAAATAACAATTTACATATTATTCTAAGGTGAGATTATATAAGTAAATATTTGTCATAATTGACATTGAAAGAGTCTTCCTCCTTGATGTGACTAGATTAAGTTTTTATGGATGAATTTGGCACATGTAAGGGATGAGATTTACTTAAGAAATGGACATTTATTACTCTATTTAGTGCTGAAGATGGATATATTTTTTTATTTGAAGCTTTATATGATTAAAAATTGGTATATGATCGAGTTCATTTAATTTAATTTTATTTAATGAAATTTAAATCATGTTTATTGTCCCTCTATGTCAAATCATTATGAATTTAAAATTTTAAAAGGGAATGGTGAGAATTGGTGGTTCCTTTGCATTTATGATATTAGGCTAGTAGATATTTAGTCATTATGATTCCTCCTCAAGGAAAGAAGAATATAGGATACTGATAGTTTGTATAAGAGACAAGATGAGCATATTTAAATTATTCATATTTTCATTGAGAAACAAAGAGTGGTTCTTTTCCTTGGCGAATTCATGGATTCCAAATTAGGTTTTTTAATCCCTATATTTTTTATAAGGAAGATAGGAGGGAAATAGATTTTAATAATTCAATCTCAAAAAAGATATTTTTGAATTGTAATGAACTTAGATAATTCAAAATAATGGCATAATACATCACATAAATATGAGCAAAATAAGTAGATCCACAATAATAATTGGTGAAAGAGAAGAATACTTTATAAATATGACTGAGCCACTTTGAGGGGTAAACCTCCACAACAATTTAATAAAATCATAATTCATGATATGATATTCAAATACTAACCAATACCTCCTATATATACTCTACTTAATCCATGGTTATTCCATAGGCTAACCCTACTAATAATTTAAGATCATAGATAAATGTGACAAGATAATATTAATGTTTATGTATGCCACAAGTTGGCCACACATTTCCATAGACATGTTATAGGTTAAGGACATATCATGTTCCTCCCCTTAAAAACATTATTTACCTCAATGTTTAAATTTTTTGGATGCTGATGTAGAAAAACTTCATCCTCCCACATTGTATCTTCATGGTTCAAATTCTTACACTTGATAAAATACTCCTTAATATCTCTTGTTCTTAGTGTTTTAGTTCATGTGTGAAAGGTATACTCAGGTTATATAATGACTTGGACTTCTTCATATGGTTCCTTTAACTCAAACTAGGTAGAAACTTGTTATCTAATTACCTTATTTATGTAATACACATGAAATACATGATGTATATGAGTGGACTATGATAGTTCTAACTTGTATGCAACACTTCCATTTTTCTACAAGATATTATAAGGGCCTAATACTCAAGAGAGAGTTTGCTATATTTTTTTTCATACTTCAAAGACATCTTAATATATGGATAGAAGCACACAAATAACCAATCAATTACATCAAAATTACTCTCACTACGATGTTTATTTTTTTGTTGCTTAATTCTATTCTATGCCATTGTTAATTTATCTCTCAGACTAGCTAGTACCTCATGTTGATGTTGAATGTGTTATTCAAAAGATCAAAAATTGGGATGAACCCTAAAGGATGATGTGATGGATATGGGTTGAAACCATAAAGTACCACAAATGGATACATTTTTAAAGAGGTATAGAAAGAAGTGTTATACCACCATTCTATTAGTGGTATCTAATGAACCCACTGTTCTTATTTATCTGATGCAAAACAATGAAGATAACCTTATAAGAATTTTTTGACCATCTATATTTACCCATTAGATTTTGGATGATATGATGATATATGAGCCAAATTAATACCCAAAAATTAGAATAAATAAGTCCAAAAATTACTAGTAAAGATGGGATCACAATCACTTACAATGGTCTAGGAATATCATGCAAATTTTGAAATGTATCTAGAAAAGTAAAAACTATTGTACTAGCTATAAATGACTATGACAAGGATAAAAATGAGCATATTTTATGATATTATCCATAATTACCATGATGACATTTTTGTTTTTATATCTTGGTAACCCTGTAATGAAATTGATATAAACCTCCTCCTAGATTTGGCTAGGAATGGATAAAGGCTGTAAAAAAATTGGTATCTTAATTGCTTCACCTTTGTTATATTGACACAACTTGAATTCAACAAAAAAATTATATATAACCCCCTTGAGCCCTTCTAAAAATAAATCCAATTTTGATTCTATGATAGGTTTAAAAAAATCTTGAGTACCCCCTATTGGAGATGTATGAAGCTCCTTAAGTATCTTGTGCTTGAAGATAGAATTATTGCATAGGTATAATCAATATTTATACCATAACGTGTGAAATTTATTATAAATTTATTTATAATAACTATAAATACACTAGATGTTCTAAATCAAAACCTATGTATTCCTACCATTCTCCCTTTTTAATTTTGCCTCTTCTAGCCAATTTGCCTACTAAATGGTCATTGCACATAACGATGCCTTAGTTGATTCATTTTTCTTGGATAGTGTATATGATATAAAAATATTTTTTCCTTTATTATAGATTATTTCAAAGGCATCTAACAATATTTATTCACCAATTTTTTGTTGTTCTTATGATAATGATGATGATTGTTTTTCTAAAAAATATTTTAGACTATCATGATCATTATCTACCTTAACATGTCTACTCATCAGATAAGGTCCCCATTACTTGACTACATGAGGAATATATAATATATCTTTATCATAGATTGGATTTAGCCTATTATTACCCTTGATTTTACAACTATATAATGTAATGGGTCTTCTTTCTTGTCTGAATACTACCCCCACACCATATCTTGATGCATCACATTCAATAATAATATTTTTGGAAAAATCAAGGCTATCCAAAATTGGAGTGGTGCATATAGCCTAATTTATCATATTAAATGTTGTGTTAATTATTTCATTATAATGGAATACATCATTCTTAAAAAAATGGTGAGTGGTGTTTCTATGCTACCATAATGTTTTATAAATATATGATAGTAACCTATTAGTCCCCAAAAGCATTAGAGATTCTTGAGGGTTTTTGGCACTTACCACTCCATCATAAATATAAATATAGTTTTAGAGTCTACTTTGACTCCTTAATGTGAAAATATAGTTTCAAATGATCTTCCCAAGTTTTACTATATAATAGGATGTCATAAAAAACACCAAGACAAATTTCGTCAAAAAATACCTAAAAACAATGTTTATCAAACTCTGAAATGTAGATGATGCATTCGTGAAAATTAAAAGCATGACCAAAATTTTTCAGTGGTCTTCATGAGATATTAAATCTATTTTAGGTATATCCTCATCTGTAATTTGAATTTTATGTTATCTCAAATGAATATATAGTTTTTTAAAATAAACAATACCATGTAACTCATCTAGAAAATCATTAATTATTGGAATAGGTAACTTATCTTTGATAATATACTTGTTGAGTTATCTATTGTTTTGGCACATTCTCAAAGTGTCATCATTATTATGAATCATGACCATTAGGGATGGATATTCATTTTGGCTATGTTTTATAACACCCACCTTTATCATCTCATATTATATCAGTTGCCAAGATTATACTATAAAAATATTGAATACATTAAAAAATATATGAAAAGCAACAATGTTACCTCAAAGATTGAAACAAGTGACAAAGATAGAGATGATATTTGGCAAGAGGGGAAAATATTAAATGGATAAAAACCCCATAATTTCTTAGAATCCTTGAAAATAATTTAACTCAGAGAGAGAGAGAGAGAGAGAGAGAGAGAGAGAGAGAGAGAGAGAGAGAGAGAGAGAGAGAGAGAGAGAGAGAGAGAGAGAGAGAGAGAGAGAGAGAGAGAGAGAGAGAGAGAGAGAGAGAGAGAGAGAGAGAGAGAGAGAGAGAGAGAGTGGATTTACAATTATAATAAATGGACACATGAAAAATACTTAGGATAAGCCTAAAATATCCTGAAGGACCTAAATAATATTAATATCCAACATCTCAAGTACCATATTTTCAATTTCACTCTTTTGGGCTTAACGATTTTGCATGGCATAATAAATCTAGATGGTCATCAATAATAATTTATATATAAGGATGTTTATATGCCTTTTTTAATTTAACTTTTAAGGAAAATAATCATGCTAAAAATACTTGAGACCCTTTTTTGAGAATAGTCAATATATGATGTGAACTAATAAATTATGGAGATTTTACCTATAATCTATGTAGTTTTAATGTCATACCCTCAAAATAAAATCACATTAATAGTTCCTAAAAATTCATCTTTATTGTGCTCAAGGTTGTGAGCCATTATAATCCCAAATTAGTTTCTTCCCCACCCATGCAAACAACAAACATAAGAGAATCTAGTGTGTAGTCTCTCATATAAAACTTAATACCATGGCATTTCCTTGAATAATTAACTATGCCCCCATCTAAAATCATGACCTAAAGTTATGGAGAGGGTAAATATAATAGTTCAGATAAGTATCTAGCTTACTATTAATTAAGTTTTGTGTAATCCCCAAGTAAATCAATAGTATCACCTTTTATTTCTTGAGGAAACCCATAATCTTAAGGGTCTAAGGAGTGCTAATGATTGAAAGTGCATGATAAGATATAGTAGGTTGGGAATCTTTAGATTTATCTTCTATCTCTTCCTCACCATCACATGAGGTGTCATCATATTAATCTTCATTGGATTATTTAATTTAGAATAACTTATTCTCATCACATTTATGTCTTTTTCTCCACTTGTTATCTCAACCGAAACATAACCTATTTATACACTTCTCTTTAATCTGTTAAGGGGTCAATCTAGAAGGATATGAAAATGATTGTATTGTGTAATTATATTCCTATCCATTAGTAAAATACCTTCATTTGATTATATCTATTTTATTTTCCTACACATGAAGACTATGAATTCAACTACTAAACTTGGATTAAACATGCAAACATCAAGTTAGATGTTATCTTTGATCCCATTTAATGTTGCCATCATTGATGTCAGCCATAGGTAAGGATAGATTCTATTTTTTTGAATATAAACTTTGATAGGCCTTATTTATCAAAACTTATTTAACTAAATAAAGTATTTTTCTATGATGTTATTGTGATAGTGCATCTAAAGCTTATTAGTAAACACTAATCACATAAAAAAAAGGCCCTTATTTTTATTTTGAGTGCACAAAAACCTATACCAAATGAATTGCTTAGTCTTAGATATAAGATTGATATGTCCACCTTATATACACATGGGGTTTGATCTAGATTAAATAAAATTTTCATTTGGTTAACATAAGTGATTGGATCCTTACCATCAAACTTGTGCACTCCCACTTTTAATAGAATGTGCTTCAATCTAGTATTTGAGATTGGATAATTCTATTTGAGAGAACCTAAATGTAATGGTAGAAGATTATCTGGCTATGTAAGATGATCTAAAAGAGTGGTCAATGTCCCATTGATATCTAAAAATGAAGACTTCACATAATTTATGTATCCTTTTACCACATCAATGTACCATTTTACAACATCAAGATTGTATTTATTTACCATACTTTACATATTTGAATAAAGTTGGTAAAACAACCTAAAAATCCTAGACTCTAAAGTTTTTGACTTCATGTCCTCCTTATGAAGCATTTTTTATAAGTGTCTTTCCATTTCCCATAGTTATGAGTTTCTAGATGAGCCATGCATGAACCTTGGGGTTTATGGTTTTCGTCTTGAAAAAAAGTATACCAAAGGATTATACCATTACAATTGTCTCACCAAAATGAATCTAATAATTGATAATTTGCACAAGGATGTGGAAAAAAATATTTTTTCTATAAGAATCCTTGAACAATACTATGTGTCAAAAAAAAAAAATTCTTCCCAGATCACAAGTTATGTTTTTTTTGGTCCTTTAGTTCTCAAGATAATAACTATGTTAGATATCAAAAACTATGATGGATAAACTTGCCAATATAAAATATATAATACCACTTATAATGAAGGAAACAAAATTTAATACTTCAATATCAAAAAAGATATTATTGAATTGTATTGAAATTACTTAGATAATTAACAAAAATGGAATAATATATCACATAAATATGAGTAAAACAAGTAGCTACACAAAAATAATCAAAGAAAGATTAAATAGTTGATAAATAAGACTAAGCCACTTCTAGGGAGAAAACACCACAAGAAAGAAATAAAATAAAAATTCACAATATGATATTAAAAGACTAACCACTACCTCATATATACTATACTTAAGCCAAGATTATTCCATAGGCTGACCCTAATAAGAATATAATAACATGGATAAATATGACAAGATAATTTGAAAGGTTATGTAAGCCATAATTTAGCCACACATATCCATAGACATGTTATAGGTTAAGGGAATAACATGAATGTTTTAATCATGAGGGAGGTAATGATATAAATAAAGAAGACTCTGGGTGTGGATTATCTAGAGATGAAGGGTAGGAGTAGGGTATATTATGAAGTGGTCTCTTATTTTGTCAAGAATCTCTTGTTATTCCTCCCTGGTAAAGATATTGTGTTGGGTTTAATAGTTTCTTACATTAAGTCAAAATTTAGGATTATATTAGTGGTGTATAAGGGTTTGATATCTATATGCATGAGTTTATTATTTTCTTTTGGTATGAGGGAAGGAATTTGGTATCAATGAATACCTTCAAGGACTTAAAAAGGGGGTTATATTTATTGGTGAAGCACACTAAATATCTACAAAATTTATTTACCATTGGGAGAATTTGATATATACATGTTCTTCCTTTATTAAATCTAAATTTTATAATAGGTTATCTTATATATTTCTCCCATTTAGTGGAAATAAATAGAAGGGAGTATTCTCTTGAGGTAGTAAAGTTTTGGTTAGAAATGGCTGGGTTCAATTCCAAGATTATGGAAGATTTGGAGGAGGGAAAAAAATGGAAGAAACCTTCTATAGGTGGATGCCCCTATGTCATAGTGAAGGATGATTCTATGATTTATGAAGGAAAGTTTATTTCCAAGGGAAATAATATTAATTTTAATGGTACAAAAAATGTATAATTAGTGCTACTATGGAAGGTGGATCTAGGACTATTGTGGAAGAAGGTCATTTCATTCCTATGAATGAGATGTATTGGATGGAATATATAAATTATGTGAAAATGGATGTTGATTTTGGCATGTATTATAACATAGGTGTTCATATATATAACATTTATGATATGAACTGACATGGTTTTATTGAATAATTTACACTATTTTTTGGTTGTTTGGGCGTGAATGTTGGTGTAAATATTTTTTCTTACTATTTATAGTATCTAGTCTTTTAGGCATTGGGGTTTCTTATTTTATAAATGAATTATGTATATTTATGTTAGAACCTAAATTATGTTCATTTTAATCACCTTCACAATATTAATGATAATTTTATAGGAAAAATATGCCTTTATAAGAGACATTTCTTATTTTGTCCATGAGGACTTATGGATCAGGGTACAAACTTGAATAATTTGAGTAATTCAGGTTATCACTTTGTAAGTTATTTTTTGGGACTAATATATGGGATTAGGATGCACCAATATTATTTTTTATCAATAAAAAAATACCCTATTAGAACGTAAATTGACACAAAGCACAAACTTAGGGGAATAAAAGGAAAGGGCCAAAAGGACCCACACAAAAGATAGACTAAGAACATAATAGTATATAGGATCATACTCACTATTCTACCATTCAAAGGCCATAAAACACATAAACAAATGGAAAAATTATAAAAATAAAGAAGATAGAGAAAACTAGAAGAAGTGGAAGCAAATAAGCCCTAAAATAAAGGAATACCAACAAGAGCTTAAACTAAACTAAAATTGAAAAACACATAACTACCATAAATCAATGAAACAAGACATGTAAAACTATTTTCAGACCAAAATTATGTATTTAAAAAATTCCCCACTTTGATGTAAGTGTGCATACATATAAAATTAAAACAAACAGGTGTACCTAGAAGGGGTCTTAAAATATGTTACAATATAAACTTGAAAAAGTTATCAAATTCAATATAGGAAATGGTAATAATCTAAAATTATAGAGGAAAGAGAGATCACCTATTATTATAGTATATCTATTACAACCTATAAATAAAATAAAACCCAAGTTATTTAAAATTTAGTGCAACTACCATGATTATTTCCATGAAAGTCATGAGGACCCTAAAACAAATATACACACACTTTTATCTAAATATAAACTTATTTGCACCTTCAAACATAAGGTAAACATTTTAAAGTGAATAAATGTTTATGTAAATTGATGATCAAAGAACTAATAAAATTAATGATATAAAATTAAAAATAAGAACAAATATACATAAATGTGTGTATATTATGAAGTTATCTTTATGAAATTCATATTTCAAAATCTATGCTACCTCTGATTACATATATTTTTTAGGAGACCAAGTGGATTATGCTATTCACCACTATGTGATTTAATCCATGTATGAGAGTATGGATAGTATGATGTATGTCACATTCTAATTTGAATCTTATAGAGGTATAATTGTATACACCTAAAGCTGGCCACCAATGACCTCCAACCAGGCTTTTGACCAATTTCCACCAAAATGTACAATTTGGCCTAAAAACACTAAAGAACATTAAATGAGTTGAAATTGAAATATTCAAGTGCCAATTTTGGCTAGGGTATCACTAAATGGGGCAATGCAATTTATGGGCTAGCTAACTTTGATCAGATCATTTTGAGTCAAAATGCTAATTTTGCCCCTGGGTGCTCTAGATTGCTCTTTTCTATCAAATCTCTTGCACGAGACATATGCATTTGTTATTTTATTTTGGTAACATCCTAAATGGGATAATGGATCTAGCACATCTAACATTTAATTCAAATTTTAATCTAGTCAAATTTTAGACCAATAACAAGGCATTCTGATCAACTTGAGTAATTTGTGCACAAAGTGCTTAATCATGCTTAAGAGATAATTAAACCAAATTAGATCCTAATTAATAATTCCATGGAATTTTTTTGAATACTTATTTTTAAAAATGAATATTGAATATCTACATCATCAGGTGACCTCATTTCTTGGGAAGATATCCCTAGGCCATAAATGCCATAAATATCAAGATTATTGTCTCCCATGCCTCATAATGACCCTCCATGCCTCTTTAATGGAAATTTTTACAATGTCATGATGAGGATAATTATATATTTAAATTACAAAAAATTTATTTAATCCTCAACCACACATCTTCATCTCAAGATGGACGATTCAAGTTGATTCTGAGCAATCTCAAAAATCTAAAAATAAGAGGCCTTACCTATTGAATTTTAAGCTTAATTTGTGTAAAGTTACCATATCAAATTGATTTAAAGAGATCTCACATGAAAAATTTATGATGCCAAAATATTTATCCAAGCCAATCCAAAGCCACAAGGTGCCAAAGAGAAGAGGATATAGCCAAGCCTCCTTTGATGAAGACTTCATGAACACAAGCCGAGAAAGACATTACAACAAGCATTTTGGAGCATCCAAGGAAGGTAAAATAAGGTTTCTTTTGCATTTTAGTTACGTATTCATGTTTGTTAACTAAGCTCTCCCTAGTGACTAGGCCTAGAGATGTTATGCTAGTTAGTGTGTTTCTTTCATTTTGTTTTCATTTTAAAACTAACACGATACCAACCATCCTCTCTTGAGTCAAATTCCTATCCCACATAATGTAAGTAGATCATATGCCTCCTTTTAAAGTATGGTATGAATCTATGAATCACATATCTCAAATGAAATGGATTATGCATACCACATGTAAATTAGGAAATACAAAGTACTAGTATATAAAAAATTAATATTTCATCATGGAATCATGCATGTAATAATGAATTGGTTTAATGTGTGTCCAATTATAAGTCACATATGTTAGATATAATTATGATAACATGTACATAATAAGCTCTTTTGGCCATGTGTGTTTGGCTCTAAGTCATGTAATAAACTATTTAACCCTTTTTATAAATTTAAGGGTTAATAAGAATAAACTATTCAAGAGTGAGATAACCTATTCCTAAGAAAATGAAAATGAAATAATTTAGTTTATGATATTCTATTTCAGTTCTTAATTTTAAATATACTAAATAAAGAAAGTATTATTCCAAATAGTATTTTGATTACATAGTCATGAAGAAGAAATAATACTTAGCTTATGTACTGATTCACATAAAAATATGAGAAGTATAGATGTGGAAACATGTTGTATGATGTTCAATAAAAAGTTGTCAGATTCTATAAATATTTCTTTCAAGATGTCTAGACACTTGCATCAATATGAGGACACTTTGATCGACACCACTATCCTAATATTAAGGAAACTATAATATATAAAATGTTTGTTGTATCAAGACGTAACTCCCTAGGTTTTTTCTAGATTTTATTTCACCTTTCATCAAATGTATCTAGATTTCATGCACAACTTTGTATTAGTGTTTATATTTCAAACCAAAGATCTCCACCTTAGGTTAGGTTTACCTTACCAAAAATGGGTTAGTTGGATCACGGTGTCGAGCTAACCTCAAAGACTCCTTTGTCAATAATCATTGCTTACATAGATAATAATCCATAGAGGGTCTCAAATATATGTAGTTCTTACCTATGTGTGGGAATGTGTGTACACAAGGGTCCAACATACTATATATGTATATAGCGATCTAGATTTTAACTTGACAAATATGAATCATGGGTTATTTTTTAAGTATTTCAGACTTGTATTATGACTGTTCATATGATTGATATGAAAATAATAATGAATAGGGAAGAATAACTTAGTTGCACAATTGATTGATTAAGGTTGAATATATTATTTCCTTATAGTTTTATAGACATCCAAATGAATTGGCTTTGACTTATATTTATAATATATTTTTTGAAATAATCCTCATAAAAAGGGTTAATGACATTCTTAGGCCAACCTATACACATTGAAATATTGGCAAATTTGAGTGGTTTTAGGGTAAAAAAACTTTCATTAGAGTAGGGACAATAGCATTGATATTACTCTCCTATCTGATGGAGGAGAGTTGTTGAGCTTATGTAACTGAAAGTGAAGGATATAAATTAGATTTGAGGTGTTCTATGGTTACAAGTGATCTAGATAATCAAAATTGTCAAGGTTAGACTAAGAAATAAGTAGTTATACCTAGTGAGGTGGCAAGTGCAAGCCTTTTGGCTACAAGGAAGGTCAAACTGAAGGGTAGAGCCTTGAGATATATTTGTTAAGTGTACAAGACTACTTTAACATATAAATATAGATTTAAGAATCTACAGCCCCTTAATATCATAATGTACAAGGATGAAATTCATATGTTGAAGGAAAGAAAGCATACCTTAGTGTGTAGAACATAGTTTGTCTTTACTTGATCCCACTTGAATTTAGTATATGTGAATGATCTAAAACCAAGAGCACGTTACATGTGTAATTAGTTCATATAATTTAAAATTAAATAATATGAAAATAATTTAAAGAAATAGAGTAAGGAAGGAGTACTCCTTTGTGTCAATGTAACCATGTTTCCCCTTAGTATTTTGTATTGGTAAAGATGCTTCTTAGATGAATAATTAGAGAGAGGTTCATAACCGAACCTTGGAGATGTGAATAGGGGAATTAGAGGGTAATAATTTCAACAATTTGGTATAGGGATGAATTATGCCAGAGAGCACATAATATCAATTACATAACTCAAGTGTAACCAATCTATATAATCTAGCCAATTTAGCCTATCTCACCCATGTCAAATGGTGCAACCATATGAACCCAAAATAATAGAATCATAGTGATAATTAATCAAGTACATATATTTTTATCACACTAATAAAAAAGAGAAAAATTCTATAGTAGATAAAATCTCAAATAGTGCATCTTGGTAAGATCGGTGGATAAATGTATGTATAATTTGAAGGTGTATATGTAATTTGGTGCATGTACACATTAAATATGTTTGAATCTAAAGTATCTATCAAAATTTAACCTCTGATCTAGAACATGTATATAATATGTATCAGAAATCTAAAAATATATATCCTAAATATGTTCTTAATACATAGAATTATGTCCCAAATGTCAATCTGAATCTTGTAAACTAAATCAAATTCTACTCATTTTTTTAACTATATGTATCTATAGTGATGTATTCTATGACATTCCCCCACTAATATGCCCATTTTTTGATATGAGGGGATTAAAAAAGTGATAATCACCTTATCATAAAAGGATAATGCAACTTTGTTGTATCTATATGAATCATGTAGTAAAGTAGCATATAGTAGTGTCTTGTCTAAGTAGATATATCAATGAAGCTCATGGTATTCATATATAAAATACCCTAAGATGCATGATATACATCATGGAAATGTCTATAAGATGATAAGCTTACAAATAATCAATAACACATACAAGATTAATCAAATGTTATACAAAGATGGGTCTAAGGAGACTGGAAATAAGGGGAATGCTCAAATGTCACACACTCAAGTGGAATACATGTGAAAATGTCCACACACCAAATAAACAAGCAAAAATTAAGGAACTATGGCTAAAATCAAAGGAACATGTGAAAATGTTTTGCAAGTAAGATAAGGAATTAAAAAAAAAGAATACCTAACTAATCTAATGTAAATTAATAAAGTAATTACATATAAGAAACTTGCATAAGCATGTCATACTAGTCCCTACATAAATGTGTTTACAAAATGTCATGTAGAATATCACATCAAATACATTGTTTAAGATAATGACATGAACATAAGCATGTGTAAGATATATAAGATCAATAAGATAATGGAAAATGATCATAAAACAATAGAACATGTGTCAATCATGATCATATAGAATTAAGATTCCCCTAATGTAGTGTATCACACTGGAAGAGGAAAGGTTCAACATTTGCATGCTTGAGTATCATGGGTATAATGTATGCCTATATCATTATCAAGTACCTATTAAACATATGTGTGTATATAAATGATATGATATCTACTAACATCAAGTAAAAAACATATGAAGAACTTAGTAAACTTGTGGAATGATAAATATTTTTGGTTTTTGGTATTTTTTTTTTTGAATTTTAAATTTCTTAGGAACATTTATGAGAAAAAGTGAGATGTGTCTATTATAAGATCACCACTATAAACTATGAATTGGATCTTATTATTTAGAGTTAAATAATGATTTATATTATGCCCATACATTATGTGATATTAGAAATAATATTTTGTTCTTATTAGAGGTTGTAAAGGAGGTAATGTGATCAAGTTATGTCTAAGCAGTACCCTTCGAATCTTGTTTAGAATTATATTATATTTTTGCATATTATGTGAATCATTCATTGTAAATATATTTTATTTTGAATATTGATTTTGAAATTATCCTTTGTTGGGCACAATAGTGGGAGGAGATATAAATATATGCATATTAATATCACATTATGAATTTTGTATATATAAAAATTAAAATTTCAGTGATGTGAGATTGAGCTCAAATATTGGTTTTGATTTTGGATCTCCTCTTTACTAATGGTGAGTTGATATAGAAAGGCTTAAATAATATAAATCCTAGTTACTACAGATTGCCTAATCATACCCCCACCATCAAGAATAGTTGTGGGTGATGGAGGGGTTTGAGGAAGGGCCACCTTAAATTGTGAAGGAGTAATAACATGGACATGGTTAGAGGGAAAGTATCTATCACCATGCATAAAATTGGGAAGAGGAAGATGTTTTATTTTATCCATTTGAAATGTTATAAATATTAAAAATGGGAACTGGATAAGAGAGACACACAAACTCTTGGGAATAATTCATTATGTTAATGTATTATTTTGATTTGGAAAGCAATATGATAACTATATGTTTAATAATTTATATAAATAAAAGGGTTAGGATGGATAGGATATTTAAGAGATAGATAACCCATTCCTAAAATCAAGCCAATTAAATACTTTAGTTTGTGATATTATATTTTAGTGATGAATTAAGAAAATACTAAATATAGAAAATACAATGCCAAAAAATATTTTGATTGCACAATCAAAAAAAAAAATCTTATGCAATGATGCACAAACATTTATAAAATGTAAAGGTGTGGAAATAGTATGTCTGATGTTTAATAAATAGGAAATATTATTTCTAGATACCTAAACACTTGCATCAAATTAAGGACACTTGTATCGATGCTATTGCATGAATCTTGATGTAACTATCCTATATGAGACGTTTGATGTATCAAGATGATACTACCTATGTTTTCTTAATTTTTTATTTCACCTTTGATCTGATGTATTTGGATCACATGCATAGTCTTTGATTCAATTTTTATAGCTCAAACCCTAGAACTTCACCTTAGGTTAGTTTACCTTGCCAAAAATGGGTTAGTGGGCTCATAGTGTTGAGCTAACCTTAAAGACCTCTATGCAAATAAACATTGCCTACATAGCCAATACTCTAAGGAGGGCCTCAAACTTATGTATTTCTCCCTTATGTGTGGTCATGTGTGCGTAGAAAGGTGAAATATACTATATGACCATGCATGTAGTGATTTATCTTTTAACTTGAAGAATATGGCTCATGGGCTACATTTTGAGTGATTTAGACTTGTAGTATGATTACTCTTATGATTAATATGCATATAAGAATGAATAGGGAACAACAGCTTAGTTTTAAAATTGATTGATTGAGATTAAATAGGTTATTTCTTGATAGTTTTATATATGTCCAAATGAATTGGATTTGTCTTGTATTTATACTAGTTATTTTAATCATAGAAGGGTTTATGTATCTCTTAGAATGGCCCGTACACATAGAAATATTTGTAAATTTGAGTGTTTATAGGGTAAGGATACTTGAATTTGAGTAGGGACAATAGTGTTGATGCTATTGTCTTACCCTGAACATAACTGCCTAGGATAGAATAAAGTTGGTGAGGTTTTGTAACTGATAGTAGAGCATATCTATCAAAATTTACGTATTATGTGGTTATAGATGATATAGATAATCAAAATAATTAGGGATGGATTAAGAAATAAGTAATTAGACCTAGTGAAGTGGTGAGTGCGATCATTTTGGTTGTAAGGTAGGTCAAACTAAAAGGTAGAGCCTTGAGATATATTTTTCAAGTGTACAAGACTAGTTTAACATATAAATAAAGATTTAAACATCTAAAAAACATATAATGTTCCCATATATGGGATAGGAATATAAAATGTAAGACAAATAATAAGAGGTTTCCACTATGTGAGAAATATATAATCAATGTAGGTGTATGAGTATCATGTCTCTTTGTGGGAAATATAAAATAAATCTAGGGAATAGTGTAAGATATGCCACTAAATAAGAATGATATAATCAATTTAAGAATAGTAGCAATGAGATGAGCCATTATAAGTAGTAAAGTAGTATACATGTCAAAATAACACATAAACATGGAGTCATTCCCTAATATATACATGATAAGAAGTAGGGAAGCACAACCAATCCAATAAGAACATATGCATAATATGGATAATGGTAAATCATGGAATAATGTTCATGAAAGATGCCATGATACCAATCATGTAGAAATAAAAAGTTAACAAAAAAAAAATGTCACACAAATAAAACAAATAAAATAATGCAAAAAAGAGTATACAATGAAATCAAAAATCATAATAAAGTAGGAAAGGCACTTCAGACAATAATTATATTAAAAAAGACATCAAACATATGGAAAACAAGAGAGGCATACTAGGTAATAAACATATAAATTAAGCAAAATCAAGAGACATATTGGAAACATATAATGTAAGTTATGCCCTTGAATTGGAATGATATGCTCAATGTAAGAATAATGGGATGTTCCAATATAAGAAGTATATTAGTTAATATATAAAATAACACATAAAAATTAATCCTTGCCCTAATAGATGTATGATAGGAATTATGGCAACATAGAAAATAAAACAAAGAATATATGATTTTTTTTGGATCATGGTAAGTCAAGGAAAATTTTTCATGATAGATATAATGGCATCAATCAGATAAAAACAAAAAGTAAATAGAGAAAATAATGTATCTTAGAGAACAACACAAGCATGTGCCAAAGATTATACAAAGAAATCAAAAATCATAATAAAACATGATAGGCACTTCAAGCAAAAAACATATGAATTAAAATAATTAGGAATATGGAAAAACAAATTACACCTATAAAATTTCACACAAGCTATCAAAACTAAACACACAAAATAATACTACTGCACAAAAAATTGAATACACACTAATAATGTTCTATCTTGTATATTATTAATGAGAAAAGTTACTTTTAAATAGGATTTTGATTTAAAGTAATATAAGAGGAAATCTTATCCCTC
Organism: Torreya grandis; assembly: GCA_037957365.1. Lineage (NCBI taxonomy): Eukaryota > Viridiplantae > Streptophyta > Pinopsida > Cupressales > Taxaceae > Torreya > Torreya grandis. Next base: position 103,307 of record JARHVA010009817.1, read on the forward strand.
CAATATCTCTCATCCCACAAATATCTCAACTTATCCCTTATTATATCCCTACGATGTCTTGACCAAGCATATTTACTTGAGTTGTTCCAATAACTCACTCACACATAATAGTATAATTGTCCTAAATATGATATACAGAATCTATTTTCTCATACATGTGAGTACTAACACCGATACTCATAACATTCCCCCCTTAGTGCAAACATGTGAGAATAGAATTATATATATTTTTTAGTTTTTTTATTTTATAGATAGATAACATGATTTTGGGGTCCCCTACCCATTTATATTAGATAAAAAGGAATATGAACACAACCTGGAATATAGATACAAATGACACTACTAAGGCCACCATAATACTTTTTAATCCAAATATATAGATGAACTAAAAAAACTTAGACATAAAACAATATAACCATCACCATTATGGGAAAAAGCCACAAATAAAAAAACAAATATACAAATGAAAACATTGGGTGCCTCCCCCCTAGTTTGAGATGATAATAAGATTTGAAAAATATCCACCCACACCATTTTTAACAACCATTGATACCTCCATATGCTTTCTAGATATCACCAAATAAGCACCACACCATACTTTGAGAACCATTCACCACCTATGTCCTAGTTAGAACACCTCCAATAGTTAGTAAGGAGTGAACATTTCTCAGAGGACCCTGCATTAAATCCATCTAGTATGAAGAGGGACCCAAGGGATCCAAACAAGAGCCAACCCCTGCCCCCAAAAAACCATTTTTTCCAAAAATTTGATAGCTTCTACATGCTCCCTAAAATGATGCACAATGTAGACACCAAAATTACATCACACACACATGCGTAACTCCCTGTGTCAAAACCCCCCTAAACCCATTTTAATAATAACAATTAATCTCCCTAACCCATACTTTTACCCCTCACACATTTAATTAATTTAAAATACTTAATAAAATTAATTAAAAACTCCTATTGCCACCTTACCTAACCACCTCTCCCTATGAATAATTCTCCCTTAATGAGTCACCTGAAGACTTGGTCCCTCATCCTAACTAACCAAGGCTTATTCCCATTCCCAAACTAAATTCCTAAATAACTACTTCCTTCCTAACATCTTATTTTTACTATTTTAGAATGGGTGTCACACTTGGCATGCACAACAATAGAAAACAAGTCAAGAATAGAAAGGTTTACCTATTCTAGGGCCATCGATGTTAGTCAACCCATGGTTGATATCAATGGGATACCTATCGACATTGATGGGATTGTTGACATTGATAATATAATCTAAACTCCAACCTATAGTTTAGGTCAATAAAAATTAAGAAAATCAATTCTTACCCTCATTTAGGGTCTCAACATTCTATTTTTTCACATCCAAGCTTACAATCACTCTACATAAGTCAATCACCATCATCAACTGAGCTCTTGAGGACTAAAAACATCCACTTATTCTCTTTGTTTAGGCATTTAGGTTTAGACTCCCAAACAAAAACCATCAACTTGGCACTTATCATTCAACAACCACCACAACTAAGTATATCACTAATACTATAGGTCATTTAAATATTTATTCTTCTATTTCTTTATATCTATCCTATACTACTTTATGCATTTCTGACTATACCCCTATGAGGGAGTTATAAAGCTTCCTTGCTTATTTCCCCTTACATGCATACCAAACCTCTAACTAGACTTAACCAAGCCATAAAATCTCTCTCCTAACTCTCTCAACCTCTCTGACCTGATCCAAACCATTTCCTAGACCTAGAAAAGCCTTCTATAACCTCCCAAACAATTTTTGCCCCTACTGACCTTGGCAGCCTAACCAACATTGGTCACCTCACTACCAACCTCAATAGCCTAACTGATATCGGTCACACACCTATTGATGTTAGTGACTATAAATTTCCTAGCCTTTTCAAAATCTACCCAGATAACCTCTAAACACCAAAAAAGCACTTCACCTGCACCCTGTCACTCTCTACTGTGTACAAGTTGTTAAAAATGGTAATCTTATCTCTCTTTCATTTTCTCTTTACCTCTCTTTTAGTTTATTTATTATTCTTTTACCTCTCAAAAGTGGACTATCATCTCTAGGGAAGTTTCACACTTCCTAGAACAAGTGCATAGTTTGGTAGCCCACTCATTTATTTGCTAACAAATATATTATGGTAGTGTTTTCTTATTTGTAGGTAGTCCTCTCTAGCCAAAGAGGAGTGCTCACAATGTCTAGATACATTTCACAAACCAAATCTAGGTTCATTTTAATCACTTATCCCCATCCTTATTTCTATTTTCCTTTAGACTTAGAATAGACAAAATTTAGTGAAACACACAACCTTCTAAGATTCCATATCTATTATAAGGATTTTGACTAATGAAATAGGAGGAGGGAAAAATCACCCTAGTTGAGAGGAAGGTAAATGAAATTCCCTTTGTAAATTATCCACATACTTCAAAAGGGACACAAACTTGGTTTCTAAAAACTTGAAAACCAAGATAGGGACCACACAAAAACCATTTAAACTAGAAAAAGGAAAAGGGACATGTTAACAAAGGGACCTGAGTCTACAACTAAAATTTCTTCCAACAAGCCCACCATATGTGCAGGAAAAACACAAAACTCCACCAAATCTGTAACATGTTTCTTATCTAACACCAACACTAGAAGATTACTCACATACATGGAATCCATATCTAAATTTACCCATATTTTAGGACTACAACAAAGTTAATCCTCCCCAAGAAATTTTTTAATGGATTGTAAAACCTCCTCATAAGTAACCCACAAAATATTTTTCAAAAGGGCCAATGAGATCTCACCACAAAAATACATTTCATGAGAATAACCCATGTCAATGACCACATGCATTTACCAAAGATTCAAACACCACCCTCTCCATATTTCTCATTAAAAAAAACTAGAGGACAACACCTAAAAGTATGCAAAAATCTTGACAACACCACCCAACCAAAAAAATAAGATGTAGCCACTCCAAGCAACCTACAATATATTACGCGATCATGACACCAAGCCAAGTAATCATTTCCATTATCCACAATTGGATAATCATGAGCTAACATTATGACACTACCCTTTACATAAGGAAAAAAGTAAATGAATTAAATGAATAAATCAATGGATGAGACCCATACAAAGTCCTCCCAAGTTTCCCTTTCATTTTCCATCCCTAAGGCTTCCAATTAGCCTATACTAATATTGGTAAAGAAATCAATAGCTATGTTGGATACCTAAAGGCAATGTTTATAATCCCAATCCAAAAAATAATCTAAACACGATTAATCATTTTCAATAATATTATAAACCTTCCAAGAATTAAAGGATTTATATGCAAGGCTTGAATCAAAATTTGAGAATCCCCTTCAATCATCAATATTTTAATTCCACACAAAACTACCTTCTCAAGCCTAGCCACTAAGGCTTGAGCTTTTGCTTCATTATTGGTACCATAAACTAGTTTAAAGGAGGATGCACAAATAAGTGACCTAATACAATCTCTTATAAGGCACATAGCACACGAGGCTCCAAGATTTCCCTAAAAAGCAATATTGAAGTTCATTTTGAACCATATCGAGGATGGTGGAAGCCAATTAACATTTTATTTTCTTTTATCTATTGCAAAAGACACCAAAGAACCATTAATTGGAGGAGAATAAAATGATATTATGCATAGGATTCTCTCTAAAAACTTTCTTAGACCAGGTACAAATCCATTAGGTGTAGTTCACAAGTTGAATTCCTTGGTTCCTAAACCACTTTCCTGAACCAAATTTTGAATTAATAAGGTTCACAAACTCTAGAATAATCCATGCCGAGTTTACCTTGAAATATTTTATTTCCCTAAAAAATCAAGCTTCTAAAAAAATGAATATTTCAATAATGTTAACAAAATAGGGGATTTATTTTAGCACACCACAAAAAATAAATTGCAAACATAAATGCCACTACATCATAGTGTAGCCCCATCACTAGTGGTTGAAAAGAGGTGCTATATAGTCTCCAACCTCCATTACCTATGTCCTCTAATATTAAGACTTAAAGCTCATGTGTGTCAATTTTTTTAGGATAAATCCTCCTAATAATGGAAAACATTTTGGATGTCAATTTTAACTACTAATTAATCTAATTAATAATATTTATTGTTGATAAGGTAATAATATAATAGTTTGACTAAAATTTAAACCTAAATTGACAACAGTAAAAACATCATAAATGAATCATTTAACAACACAATACATATATATTTTCTCTTTTTCACATCACTATTATATTGACACAAATAAAAAATTGAATAATATTGAATAAACTATTAAATATTAAAAAAGTAGTATATGATTACTTTATGAAACTCTAAAATTTTAAAATATAGTTCATCTAAATAGTATCTAACAATATATATATATATATATATATATATATATTGTTAGATACTATTTAGATGAACTATATTTTAAAATTTTCAGTTGAAAAGAGGTGCTATATAGTCTCCAACCTCCATTACCTATGTCCTCTAATATTAAGACTTAAAGCTCATGTGTGTCAATTTTTTTAGGATGAATCCTCCTGATAATGGAAAACATTTTGAATGTCAATTTTAACTGCTAATGAATCTAATTAATAATATTTATTGTTGATAAGGTAATAATATAATAGTTTGACTAAAATTTAAACCTAAATTGACAAGAGGAAAAACATCATAAATGAATCATTTAACAACACAATACATATATATTTTCTCTTTTTCACATCACTATTATATTGACACAAATAAAAAATTGAATAATATTGACTAAACTATTAAATATTAAAAAAGTAGTATATGATTACTTTATGAAACTCTAAAATTTTAAAATATAGTTCATCTAAATAGTATCTAACAATATATATATATATATATATATATATATATATATATATATATATATATATATATATATATATATATATATATATATATATATATAAGTATCTAACTATATATATATATATATATATATATATATATATTGTATGTATGTATAATAACATATAAAAAATATATAAAGAAAATAAACAAGTGATATATACACAAAATCCTATAGCTTAAGTTATTTGGTATATATCAAGCATTAACATTAAAGATGAATATAGGTTGTGATTGACTCACATGGATAAATATATGGTGTAGAATGAACCAAATCTATGCACATGAAAGGTAGAATATTTGAATGGCATAAATCAAGATTAGAGATATCTAGAAATAATATGATTGAAGGAAAGCATTTAGAATGTTATTAATTTAAATTATCCAACATTGATATTTAATAGATCATATCTTGATGTATGTGTATTAACCGATAGTATCCCGAGTTGCTTCATCATCTTCACCAATTAAAATGACAATGTTATTAGCTTTGCATGTGAATGACATGGAGGTATGAGTATAATCACTAAAAAACATATGTTAGTGATTAGCTGGAAAAATAGATCAAATTGAAATATAATCCAAGAGCATGTTTAATGCAGGTAGAAATGTTAACTAAAATTACAACATGAAAAATAATGACATACTTGTCATAATGGAACATGACATTATTCATATAAATGAATAGTGAAGAGGAATGACCAATATGTGAAATGCCTGGTTGAAGCAAAACTATTATGCAAATGATTATGATTACCCTCGTTTAGACCTTGAATAATATCTAAATAATGTTATCCCTATAAACTCATACTTAAAAAACTTAAATCTAAATAAAATACTTTTATAAATAATTTATGACTAATATTAAAAAAAAATGCATAAATTAATACCTCCTTAAGGGCAAAGGAAAATATGGAAGCCCCATAAAAATCCATTACACAACCATCTTAAAAAGTACCCAACACTATAATGATACCAGATGTAAAATTTGGTATAGGCTATCAAAGCTTAACACATAAAATAGTATGGTTATACAAAAATAAAATACACATTAATAATGTTATATCTTTCATATTATTAATGAGAGAAGTTACATTCAAATAGGCTATTAATTTCCTATAATATAGGAAATGGCTTTATCCCTCCAATCTCTCTCATCCACAAATATCTCAACTTATCCATTCTTATATCCATAAGATGGCTTGACCAAACATATATACATGAGTTATTCTCACAACTCACTCACATATAATATTATTATTTTATTAAATATGATATACCAAATATATTTTATCACATGTGAGTACTAAAACCAATATTCATAACAAAACCAAGGTATAAAAATAGATGCACATGTACACACACATGCACACACACAAACATGTGGGTGCTTATGTGTGCACGCATACCCACACAATGATGGTGACGGGGTAAAGGAAAAATCAAAATTGTAATTTTGATTATAAGATATATTAAGAATATTAGCCTTAATTGAGAGTAAAATTATGTTAAAAAAGGATTTTATAGGTTATAAAATTCTATTCCACAATAATTCAATGTTTTCTCAACTCAACATATTCATTTCTTCATTTATCTAAACTTGGAAATGCAAGAAAACACAAAACAAGGTTTCTAGGCCTTATTTTCAAGCTTGTAGACTTAGAAATATAAATATATTTCCATTAATATGTAAAAATAATTTTAAAACACTTGTAACACTTCAAAAATATCCTCTTTCACATTTCTACAAAATTGTAAGAAATTTAAAGGGTTAGTTTTCAATATATAGTGATTTTTGTCATCAAAACCCTAACATGCCTGTATGTAAGTTGAGAGTTGTATTATGAGTTAAATTTGAATTTTAAGATATATTTTTAAAAAAATTAAATTATATATGGTCTACCCTAAAATTATCCACCTCTGTCACTTCAAGTTTTCTTTAAAATAATCTTAAAAGGTGATCAAAAATGGCTTTTCTTGATTGTCAAAACCTATTATTGACTGTAAAATTCTTGTAGTGTCTTTATAAATCCTATAACATGAAATTACACCTTAAAAAGTAATGAATAATAATTTAAAATTAATATAATACCAACTTACATATATTAAAATATTGAAATATGAAGTATGAGTTCAAATCTTTCCATTGATTTTAGAGCAAATTTATACATAGTCCTATTTGATGACCCTATTTCAGAACTTTTCTTCTTATATTTTTCCAAATACTGGAGTCTTGGATTATTTTTCATGTCTCCTCTACTCCTTAATATTTTTTTTCTCTCCTCCTCCTTTATTCTTCACTTTAACTCCTAAACTCTCTCAAACTACCTAACTAACTCACAAACTCAATACAAGCTTTTAACCTCAATTGAATTTTACATGGCCAGTCATGAGTTAAGTAATTAAGATTATTTAAAAAATTTACTAAATTATTACTTATGCCCCAAAATAAGTATAATGACCTTTTTAAACACTTAAAGATGAAAAAATCTCTAAAAATGTCAAAAACTAGGTCAAAAAATTAAATTTTTAGTTCTTGTGAGAAAATTGAAAACAAGCAATAATGACCAAAAAAAAGCAAAGTAAAGCATGAAAATGCTTCCTAAAAATAAAACTCAACCTTTGAAACATTAAATCCAAAATTTTCAATACTTAACATTTAAATCCTAATGCTCTTACATCAGGCTCCCTGAGTACAAAAACTTTCATGAGCTCCTGTTCATGAGGTCTTCAATGGTGGTTCCATACTAAAGTATTTATGATGGAGTCAACAAAGAAACATCCTAAAGTGTATGATTATTCAAATTGAAAATATATTTGAATTATTCTTTTTATATGGTTATTTTGACAACTTTATTATCCAAAATAGCTTCAATTTCCTCCTTCTATGCCTTAGGTAAATGTTGTTCCCAATCAATAACCTGTTCATTGTTATCTTAAAGTTATTTTATTGTCTTATTCTACTATATAAGGATAGAGGTATGACACATTCAAAATGGACGAGATCCCAATATTATCTAGAAGTTATATTTCATAATCATTAGCATAAAACTTCATCAAGACCCTATGAGGTCCTATATTCTTCAGTTTGAATTTATTATATTCTCCCTAAGGAAACCTTTCATTACTAAGGTGTGATAACACCAAATCACCTAAATAAAATTTAACTTATTTCCTTCTCTTATAATCATATCATTTTTACTTACTGGCACTCAACTCCAATTACTTCTTGACTTGCTCATGTAGCTCTTTCATGGATGTAACAAAGTATTCACCTTCAACACTCATTTTATCTTGCTTACCCAAATATATAAGCTCATAAAATCATCTTGGATTTATTTCGTAGATAATTAAAAATGGGATGAAACCTATAATTCTATTAGGTGAATCATTATATGTAAATTCAACTTGAGTAAGCACTTGATCTCATTAATTTAGACAGTCACTTACCAAGCATCTTAGTAGATTCCCTAAGCTTATATTACCAAATTTAGTTTGATCATTAGTTTGAGCATGGTAGGCTAAGATGAGTCTCAATGTGGTTCCAATATCTTTCCATATTTTTTTCCAAAAATGTTTAACAAACTTTGTATCCTTGTCAAAAAAATGCTTCTAGGAATCCCATCCAACCTCACCACCTATTTGAAGAACAAATTAGCAATGTGATTTGCATCATATGAAGTGTGCCATTTTAAAAAATATATCAACAAAAATAAATATGGAATCATTACCTCATTGTGTTCTTGGAAAACCTAATACAAAATCCATACTAATTACATCACATGGCCTACTTGGAATAGGTAGTGGTTGAAATAAACCTTCATTTTGACTCCTTCCTTTGGCATGCTGACAAATTATACATATTTACACAAATTTACTGACTTCAACTTGCATTATTGGCTAATAATAGTATACATTTAGTTGAGAAAAGGTCTTTGTTTATCTAAAATGTCCTATTAGGCTACCACTATGTTTTTATTTTAACAAGATATCTCTCATAGACCCCCTAGGTATGCATAATTGTTTACCTTTAAATAACATTCATTATTGTATAATATAGTCAATACATGGAAACCTATCCATGCCTTTTCGATAATTACAAGCCTCATATGCCTCATTGAAATCTAGATCTTATTCATACAACTCTTTTATTGAAACAAATCCCAAAATACTCACTCAAGACTCATGTATGATCATACTCCTACTCAATGCATTAAATACCTTATTATACTGACCACTCTTATGATTGAGAATGAAAGAATTTTTTTGTAATAACTCTATCCATTTCACATGTCTTTGACTAATCTTGATTTGACTATTGATGAAGTGAAAATCATGATTATCTATATAAATTACAAATTTATTAGGCAACAAGTAGTACCTCCACTTATTCAATGCTTAGTTGATGGCATAAAATTATTGATCATAATATGAATACTTATTATTATACTCATTTAGATTTTAATTTAAGTAATCTATTGGTCCTCTTTGGGTCAAAACAACTCCAATAACTACTCCACTAGCATCACATTCAACTTGAAAGAGTTTTTTAAAGTTAGGTAAGCTAAAATAGGTCGCTTAGTTATATTTTTATTCAAAATATGAATATGTTTTTAACTAATAAATTCCAATGGAAATTATTCTTATCACCCTTTATAGTTTCAATAATAGGTTCATAAATAATTTTAAAGTTTTTAATGAATTTTCTCTAGAAAATAGCTAATCTATGGAAGCTTATTACCTCAAAAACACTTCTTGGTTTAGGCCAATCCAATATGGATCTTACCTTTTCTTGATCCATATTAAAACCATATTTATAAATGATAAATGTTAGAGGTAAAATCATTGAGAGGGGGGGGGGGGGTGAATCAGTGATGCAAGCAATTCAAACATTAATTCTAATTCTTTCAAACCTGTAATAAATTACCACAAAAATTCATAAAGCATACGCATCATTCATAATAATGAACAAGAGAATAATGCAAGATTATACACATAACACATGAATTTATAACCCTCATGGGGGAGAAAACCCACTCTAAATCCTACAAACACATGGACTAATTGTCCTATAATATGATCACAAATATGAGACTTTAGTGAATCACCCAATTCACAAGGATTACCAGCCCTTAAGGATGGACAAGCACCAACTTGCCCTAGATGTTGAGAACCAACACAACAACTACTAATGATAACACCTCGATAAATCTAACTTCAATCTAATATAATGGAAAAATAATGATTAGAAACCTTCTTTAACATACACACTTATTCAAGCCTTAACTCATACTCAAATCATCCAAAATAGCCTTTTAGATCAACCTAGAATTCTTCGATCATCCTCTACCAAAAAACCTAAAACAACTATATTAACACATCATAAACATGACCATTAGGTCATACACAAAGCTCTCATACTAATATTATCTTCAATTCATTCACTGATCATGCTCACACCTCACTTATCTTTCACTCTCCTTACACAAGTCTAGAACCCTTCATAATTGAATAAGGTCCTTATACAATATTAATGCTTAGCACCTTCCTTTTTAGTTACAATACATGAGGTAACTATCAATTCATCAAACACACTAATAAAATATCAATCACCAACCTACATAAGTCACCCTTAAGTAATACCCTCTTTCAAATAGGCCTAAGTGTCTTTTTAGGTCCTTTGGAGACCCATTCACCTCTTTGACACTTCTTTGAGAAAAATTGGAACACAATACCACTTTCACATACATATAACCATGACACATGACCTATAGGTCTTCCTTAAGTTATAACATCAATCACACCACCCTTCTACATATGAAAATTAGATCAAACTATGGCCTCATACATGAAAACCCCATGAACAAATGCAAAACCAACTTTAAATCAATGGTTGACAATGCAGATGGAGTGGTCAAACCTATAAAATAAAAAAAAATGACCCTTAGGGAGTCTAAATCACTATCCAATTGATAATTAAACATGAAACATCAAAATAATAATAAAACAAATTCAAATACTCTTCCTATGTTCTTAACATAATAAAGTTAAACACAATCAACTTTAAAGCTCAAAATCTACAACTGTACAGATAGTCAAACCTTCTAGTCAAATTTTATGGATATCCCTTGGAGTCATTTAATTTTTTTATTTTTATACAACCTTAAAATTAATCCATATACTCAAGATATGAACCAAACAATGCAGACTAGTTTGCTTCACAAATTTGAAAATTCAAATTCCAACGGTCATATTTTTGTGCTTAAATGACTAAGTATGGAAATGATGAAATGAGCCTAGGAATCCCTATTTGACCTTTAATAACTTTTTAAATACGTATAAAATGGATCTGAAATTTTAAAAATAGGTTCTCCTATCATATTAGATTCCATCCATATTTCAAATGCTCATGAGACCTTCACACGTGTGAATTACGACACCACCAACCTGCTCTCTCAACCTGATTTGCTTAAAAGACCAACTAGGCCTAAATGAACATAAGGATGAAACAAATGGAAACATATCACCTCCATACTTACTCCAAGCACTCTTAACAACACATAGGGCCTTTGAAACATGATCACATTATCAACATCATCCATCAACCTACCCAACCAACCAAACACTAAAGATCCATGTAAGAACACTAAAGCACATTTTATCATTGTCAAGATAAAACACATTTCACCTCATGCACACTCTTGGACACCTTAGAAACATCATTGAAAACACTCAAACATCCCATGTAAACCAACTTAGTTTGTATGAAGGTACATTTCTTGAGGTTAATAAACAATTTCTCTTCTTTAAGCTTGTTCAACACCATCCTAATATGCTTGATGTGTTCCTCCTTTGATTTGATGAAAAAAAAAATTAATCCAAGTAAAAAATAAAAGATTTACTTGTAAACTAATTTTTCACCTCATTAATTAGCCTCGTGAAGGTACTAGGAGCATTGGTCAAACCCAATGGCATAATAAGGCACTCATACAATCCATCATTAGTCTTGAAGGCTATTTTCCATTCATCACCCTCTCTAATTCTAATTTTATGGCAATAAATCTGAGAGTATATCTTTGAGAAGTACTATGATACAATAAAACAATCCATGAGATCCTTCATTCTTGACAAGGGAAACCTATACTTAATTTTTTATCTTGTTATGATCTAGAGTCTATACACATTTTCTATTCTCCATCTTTATTAGGAGTTAAGACTACTGGTAAAACATATGTACTAAGAATTTATCTATTAATTTTTTTTTCTAATAACTCTTTTACATTATTTTTAATCTCTTCATTCTCCTTAGGTGTCATTCTATAAGCTACTTTGTTTGGAAAACTAGCTCCTAGAATGAGATCCATATGATGGCTTATGCTCCTGATTGGTGGAAACTCAATAGGAAAATAATCAACCACTATATCCACATATTAATCCAACAAATTTAGAGTTTATATTGGAAAATAAATCAATTAATGGCTATAATGACTATTTTGGGTTTGGAAACTAATACAAAAGTAATCTCTTTTTATTTTATCAATTACAAGAATTCCTTTCCACCTACTATAAGCACATTAGTATTGTTTTTAACTAATTAATTTCCATCCTTAAATGGTGTCAAGGTATGATTATTTACATCCTTATCTAATGTATATGTGTTACTCCTTCCATTATACATAGCCCTCATACCAAATTGTGAAGGTCTACCCAACAACACATGGAAAACATCCATAGGAATAATGTCAAAAAGTACTATTATGTCATTAATATGTACCCTTGGAGAGTGTTATTTAGGATCCCTCCAAATAAACCATAATATTGGGACAACCCCTAGCTATGGATAACCTATTATGGGGTTGAGCCTCTAGAGAAAGTTGACTTCCTTCTAGTGAATCACCTAAACTAATGTTGTCATAGGGAAAAGGGTTAGAAAGGGGGAAAGGGATCCTAAGAATGATAAAAAGGTGATGCACCTAATAAAAATGGGAAACTCCCTTAATATTGAACACACACTAGATATGCAGAAGATAATGATATCCACACAACCTCACAATCTAACTTAGTGCATAAGTATTTCATAGACTAGGTTCAGGTAGAACACTAATCTAGACTTGAAATAACTTGAACACACCTTAAAAGAGGTCAAAAAGGAGGATAATAGATGAGGAAGATTCCCCTTCATTCAATGCCATCATGATCAGCTCACTCAACACAAATCCAAGATAAGAGATAGGTAAATAAAGTCTTTCATTGCATCAAGAGGTAATTCTTAAAAATGCTTGACAAGGCTTAGCCTAATCAAGATGAGCATATTTTTTAATATCTCAGAGAGTCCCTTGATAATCCCAAAAATGAGCATCCTTGAAAATGGGAAAGAATGGGCGATGTATAGAAAAGGGAAAGAGAGAAGAGAGGGATAACATTAATCAAGAACAATTTATGAGCTACCACTTTTAATGAATTCTCTACCACCTTTTAATCCAATCAGGATTGATCCTTCATCGATAAATTAGCCTACATTTGCTCCAATTAGCCTTCAAGTTTTTCTCATTGGCTGAGAGATCCACTAGAAGACAAGGGCTTATTTTATATATGATGAGTCATGATCCTTTCAAGTAAGAAATATCCTTAAGATCTGCATAGCATTGAATGCTCTAACTACTTCTCTAACCACTAAATTTCTTTTCTTTGATCATCCATGCCACCTTACACTTGACCTACTTATGAAGACAAAATCTTCATATCTTGAGACTAATAGAGCCATGCCATGTCTACTTTGAGTAACAATAAGTACCTATTTGTTGAGGCTATGACTATATTGGAAGACGAGACACTCCATTATCACATATCTACCCCATTTCAATATCTAAAGATAGATCTACTATATATGAAAACCAATCTCATTTATTGTTTTTCCTTTAGTTTTCATATCAATGAAAATCCTACAGGCCATATAGCTTTGTTCTTGATCTCTATTAAGTCTAAATGGACATATTCTACCTTTAAACCCTATGGAAGCTATGAACTCATTATTTGCACAAATATTCTTTAAATATAAATGATCATAGTCATGAAACAATACAATGACCCCATAAAATGGGCCCCATAAGTTCTAAATCTTTGAACCAAAGGTTAAGATTGTGCTTTAATGGTGACATGAATTCATCATAACCATTCTGACTATGACTGCATCTACTTAACAAATTCTCAAGTAAGTTATAATGGTGGCATATCCCTTTGATATATTTGCTCTAGTTTGATTTGAGTCAAATTCATTCTCCATTTGAAGTCCCTAGCTTTCAAATTTTAGTATAAATAATCAATCTTGATCTAGGCTTCTCAAACTATACCATCTATCATCTCTTCATTCATTTTCAATATCCTATTATCATCTTTTTGACTCCTTGACATCATGCACATCATTGATATACTTTTGTATGAATGGACACAAGCCATAGATATTCTGATAGTTTAATTTAGTTGAGACACTTGTCAGCTGCGTATTTGATCTTAGGATCTACTAACCTTTTGACTCATTACTCATCATTAGATCTAATTTATACAATAGATCATTCATCATCTATCTACTTAGACCCACTATCTTTGTCAGTTTATATACACCATTAGATATCTATTTAGGTACTTGAGATATCAACACTTATCATTGACATGTTTATGCTAACTTTTTGACTTGATGCTCATCATTGATCTTCACTACACAATTAAATACATACCATTGGATCTTTGAGACCCACTGGCTTTATCAGTCACTACACACTATTAGATTTAATCTTAGATTCTAATATTTGGATACTTTTTTGATTCATGTTTAACCTTGGAACATTTGAATTCAAATGGCTATTTGTTGTAGCTTTAACTTGATGTCCCCACACACATCTTACTTTGCAAGTCTAACTTTAAAGGCTTATATCTTGATATAGAAAGCTAATCAAGACACCAAATTTATAAATCATGATCTAGGCATGAAGGAATTCACATCCTTGTGATCTTTTGGCCTAAGAGGCTTTCTAAGAACACTTTTAAAAGCATAATGCAAACTATTCTATTTATTTTTGCATGATATACCATGATGGTCTGGTTCTTCTAGACTTGTGCTTGAATCAATTGCTTGATATTTTAAAGCTCTGAGGAGTCTCTAAGGTCTATTAAAAATTGTTCCATTATCTTGAATTCATTGATCACCATGAGAACTTGCTTCCTCAAAATTTGATAAACTACACTTTAATTTTACTTAAAGTGTTTTAAAAGCTTTGAAAGCTACATGTGATATTTTGACCAGTCATTCCATCTGGAACTTTATTCAGCTCATCCATTCAGAATAAATATTTGTATGTGGACCAAATTTGGCCAACATCTTTGGTGACTCATAAGGAAGCATGCCTGCTATGTTTTAGGACCTAGTGTAGTTGCCTTGTCTGATCCATTGGGCATGGAGCCTCATCTCTTTGTTTAATATATTGATTTGAAGCTAAAAAATAGCTTCCAAACTATAGATAACTCCTCTTGAATCAAAAAGGATAACAACAACAAAATAAACAAAGACAAGTTCACGTAGGCACTTAGAGAAAAGAAAAAAAACAAAACTACAGATGAGGGTTGATTTGACAAAATAAGGTCCAAAAAGACACATCTATCTTGTTTAATGTCTAATTTTCCTTCCTCTATCTCTAATCTATCAAGGATACCTTCATGTGATAACTAATTTTTAAGTGAACCAACCTTTGGTTCTTAGTTTTGATCCTCTTCTTCATCTATGTAAAATGGAACTTTAGTAGTCTATTCAAGGTTTGATCTATTTTTAACTTGAGGATTGTCCTCATTAGGATCCAATTCATTAGTGTCAAAGCCATGCTAAGAAGGTTGGTCCAAATTTTATTCTTCCCCTTCTAAATAAAGTGGGCTACCTATTATGATCTCCTCATCATAGACGCTTGAATTGTCCTCTTTAAGTTAACCTATGACTACGAGCTCCTCCTCTATCCTTTATAAAATGGGTTCTTTTTCCAAGAGGGAGATGGTGGGAGGGTGACAAAGTTCACCTTTATTATATTTTATGAGGGTATCCTTCCATATAGGGACTTTGAATGGTCTTTTTGATGGCTCTTGAACTACTACTTGGGCTACTTTAACTAGCACCTCTTCCTTCTATAAACCTTTCTAAATTGACTTCCATGAGGGGAATGTGTAAGGAAAAGCTACCTCTTCTTGATTTTGACTCTCTTCCTCTTTCCTCATCTTCATCTCGAACTCTTTGATTTGCTTATCTATATTCTCTTAGAATAGCTTTTCTTGAAGGTGGTTAGGGGCTTCATAAAGATAAGGAGCAAAAGAGGGTTGCTATGATCTATAAGAGGATTATTGAGGAAGATAAGTGGAATATTGGGTCTCAACAATAGGCTACTCAATAATAGTCCCCTTATTTCTTTGAAGGCTTTCTTGGATTGAATTCAAATAAGGGAAGGTCTGAAGAACACATGAAAAACTTTGAATACTCGAAGGGTGACTTGGAGTGGTCTTTTGGGAAAGAATGGGTGGTGTTTATGAGGGTTTAGGTGGTGTTTATGAAGACACATGAGGTTGATGGAGTTGTGCCTACTATTATTTAAGGCCTCTTAGATTATTATTGATGCTTTTAATGTAACCACTTACATCCATCATCTCACTTGAGAGGTTTTTCCAATTTACTCCCTCAATAGGTACCCATTCTTCCTTCATTAACTATAATTCATTTCTCATGTCATGAATAATATGATTAGGGATATCTTGACCATATCCCTTTTATGTATTAAGGTCTATCATTTACCTTTAATATCCCAAGAACATTTTATTTCAACTTGAAATGGATTAGTTTGGGGAATAACTAGGGACATCTTGAGCCTGAGAAGGCTAATGCACTAAATATTGAGAACCACTTAAGGTGAAGCCATAAACATTTATAATCTAATATGAAGGATGATAAGGTAGAGAATAATCATATTGATGAAAAGAGTGATGATACATACCTAATAATGTGACTAAGCACCTGGGTTGTTTAAAATAGCGGATGAATGAGTGGAGTTGCCATTGATGTTTGAACACTTTCCTCTAAAGGTTGATTGGATGAAGAGAATACCAGCAATATTCACTAGTAAATAATGTATTAAGGCCCATTGGGCATGATAGAAACTATTATGGCATTAATTTACATCCTTAGAGAGAGTTCTTTAGGCTCTCTCTGACTAAGCCATAATATTGGGACAACCCCAGGCTATGGGTAACCTATGATGGGGTTGAACCTCTAGAGAAGGCCATATTCCTTATGGTGAATCACCTAAAATAATTTTGTTATAGGGAAAAGGGTTAGAAAGGGGTAAAGGTCTCCTAAGAAGGATAAAAAGGTGATGCACTAAATAAAAATGGTAAACTCCCATAAGCTTGAACCCACACTAGATTTGTAGAAGATAATGCTAGCTCACACAACCTCATAAAATAGCTTAGTACATAAGTATTTCATAGACTAGGTTAAGGAAAAACACTATTCTAAAACTGAAATAGCTTGAACACACCTTAAAAGAGGTTAGAAAGGAGGAAAATGGATGAGGAATATTCTCCTTCACACAATGCCATCATGTACAAATTACTCAACTTAGATCCAAGGAAAGAGATAGGTAAATAAAGTCTTTTATTACATGAAGAGATAGTTATTACAAATGCTTGACATGGTTTAGCCTAATCAAGATGAGCATATTTTTCAATATCTTAGAGAGTCCCTTGATACTCCCAAAAATGAGCATCCTTAAAAATGAGAAAAAATGGTTGATGTATAGAAAAGGGGAAGAGAGGGAGCATGTTAATCAAGAACAATCAATGAGCTCCCAATTTTAATGAATGCTCCACCACCTTTTAATCCAATCAAGACTGATCCTTTATCAACAAATTAGCTTGCATTTGATCTAATTAGTCTTCAAAATTTTATCATTTGTTGAGCGATCCACTAAAGATAAAGGTCTATTTTGTAGATGATGAGTCATGATCCTTTCAAAGAAGAAAGATCCTTAAGATCTAAAAAAAATTAAATGCTCCAACATCTTCCCTAACCACCAAATCTCTTTACTTTGATCTTCCATGCCACTTTCCACTTGACTTTTTTGTGAAGAAAAAATATTCATATCATGAGACTAACAGAGCCATGCCATGTCTACTTTGAGCGATAGTACGTACCTATTTGTCGAGGCTATGACTATATTGGAAGATGAAACACTCATTCATAATCACATATCTATCACATTTCAATATTTGAACATTGGTCTATTATAGATGAAAACTAATCTCATTTATTGGTTTTCCTATAGTTATCTTATCAATTAAAAGCATACAAGCCACATAGCTTTATTCTTGATCTCTATTTAGTCTAAATAGACCTATTTTGCCTTTGAAACCTAAGGAAGTTGATAACTCATCTATGCACTAATAACTCATTATTTGCATAGATATTCTTTAAAGAGCAATGATCATAGTTATGAAATAATACTGTAACCCTAAAAAAAGTGCCCTGTAAGTTCTAAATCTTCAAATCAGAGGTTAAGACTTTAATTTAATGGTGATGGCACTTAATCATAACCATCCTAACTATGACTATGTCTGATTGATGGTCAACTAAGCTCTAATGATGGCATATCCCTTTGAGATATTTTCTCTAGTTTGACCTGAGTCAAATTCATTCTCCATTTGAAGTTCCTAGATTTTGAATTTTAATATTGACCATCAATCTTGATCTGGGCTTCTCAAATTGTGCCATCTGTCAATTCTTCATTCATTTTCAGGATCTTGTTGTCAACTTTTTGACTCCTTAACCTCATGTGCACTCTCAATATAATTTTGTATGAATAGATTCAAGCCAGAGATATTATGTTAGTTTAATGTGGTTAAGACACTTGTTAGCCATGTATTTACTCTTAGGATCTACTAACCTTTTGACCCATTGCTTACCATTAGATTTGCTTTGTATAATGTATCATGCACCATCAATCTACTTGGACCCACTAGCTTTGTCAATAATTTTGTATCATTAGATCTTCATTCAATTACACAAGATCTCAATACTTATCATTGACATGTTTATGTTGAATTATTAACTTGATGATCATCATTGATCTTTGATGCATAATTAAACATGCATTGTTAGATCTTTATGACCCACTAGCTTTGTCAGTCTTCATGTGCCATTGGATTTGATCTTAGCTTCTGAGATTTGGACAGTTATTAAATAAGTGTTCAACCTTGGAAAATTTGAATTCAAATGACTCTTTGCCATAGCTTCAACTTTACATCCCCACACATATCTTACTCTACAAGTCTAAGTTTAAAGGCTTATATCTTGAGATAGAAAGCTCATTAAGTCACAAAATTTATAGAGCATTATTTAGGCATGAAGGAATTCATGTCCATGTAATATTTTGGATTGAGAGGATTTTTAATCACCCTTATAAAATGCATAAGTAAACTGGTCTATTCATTTCTAAGTGACGTGCCATGATGGTTTAGTTCTTCTAGACTTGTGCTTGAATCTGTTGCTTGATCTTTCAAAGCTATGATGAGTCTCTAAGGCCTATGTGAAATCTTTCCATGATCATAAATGCATTGATCACCATGAAAACCTCCTTCCTCAAAATTTGACAAACTATACTTTAAGTTTAATTAAAGTGTTTCAGAAGCTTTGCAAGCTATATGTGATATTTTGACCACTCATTCCATCTATAACTCTATTTATCTCATCCATTCATGTATAATATTTCTATGTGGGCCAAAATTTGCCAAAACTTACTTCATCCTTATAACTACCAATCTAAAAATCAACCTTACATTACTCATTAACTAATACTTGATTCCCTTTTTGTATCCAAGATACTTTTTATTGTGTAGGATGTATCAATTTATTCGATTCTAGTTTTCTAACCATTTATAAAAAAACCAAGTTATATATACTACCACTATCAATGATAATATTACAACACTTACCTTTTGATTTACATGTAGTTATAAACAAAGTCTTCCTTTGGGTTGGTTCCTTCACCTCCATGTTTGGCTTTATTAATAATCTATTCATCAATTAAAATTCTCCCACTTCAGTTTCTTTAACATATGATGGTGACCCTACACTTTATTCTTCATATAAAATAACTTGGTTGATTTTTTAAGTTATTGTATGGCTTGTTTGTGGATTATTAAGGCATTCATATGACTTATGACCAATATAACTATTACAGTTGAAGCATTTTACCCAAAAGCATCTTCCTCATCCTCTTGTGTATGGTATTCTTCCTTTGTATGAATAGCCTCCTCTTTTTAGGTTATCTTGACCTTGAGAGATACTTTATTCTTCATTATGAACATGTAATTGAATTCTACCACCTTGTTATCTTCTAGCTTTAGAATTTATGCCTCTTCCTCTAGAATGTTGAATTTGTTTTCTTTTTAACTTCTCTTTTGCTTTGAGAGCAAAATGATAAACTTATTCATGTGATTTTGGTGACAATAGACTGATCTTTCCTAAATATTGAACCTCAAACCATTGACGTATCTTTATATTTTCTTAACATTTTCTTCTACATGACCAACTTTGATTGTAAGCTTGTAGAATTATTTAGTGTAGTCCTTTACACTCATGTCTTCTACTTCAAGTTTTGGAATTTATTTAACAAATTTTTCTAGTAGTCTACATGCATGAATTTGGATTTGAGTTTGGTTACCATTTTTTCCCCCATGACATGATTTTCCCTTTACCTATTTTGTTTCTTTCCTCTTGGACACTATCCCACCAAAGAGATACATGTCCTTTGAACCTTGTACATGCAAACTTGACCTTATTAACTTCAGCTATTCCATTAAAGTCAAAATTATTTTCCATTTAAAATATATAATCTACCAATTATTTAATATTTATACTGTATCCATATATTATAACTTCTAATTTGGGCTTGAATCCTATTCCTATGACTGCTTTCAAGAGTCTTTATTCCATTCTCTTTTCCTTTTCTTCTTCTGCAACCTATTCTTATGGTTCTTCCTCTCCTTCAATCACATCACCTAAAAAAAACCTATTATTTATTTATATTACTTCCAAATGTTCCTTTAATTTTCTTATCTCCTCTAATAATACATCTCTTGGTTGCCTTCTTTGACCTACTCTAGCACCACCTCTAGATGCTCGTCTAAGTGTCATTCTTAAAATTTATTATAAATTTATTTTTAACAACCTAATATTCACTCTTATCAATTAAATATTTCTCCTTAGGTAACCTTAAAATTACAACTAAACCCTGCTCTAATATCAAAAATGATGGTGATGAGATAAAGGAAGAATCAAACTTGCAATTTTACTTATGAGAGATATTAGGCCTATTAGCCTTTTTAAGAGAAAAATGATGTTAAAAAAGGATTATATAGGTTATAAAATCATTTTACACATTTTTTTTTTTATCAACTCAACATATTCATTTATACTTTTATCCAAACTTAGAAATGCAAGAAAACACAAACTAAGGTTTCTAGGCCTTATTTAAAGGCCTACAATCTAAGAAATCTAAATATATTTCCATAAATGTGTCAAACCACTTTTAAAATAATTTTAAAACTTAAAAAATAACCTATTTCATATTTTAAAAAAGTTTAAATACTTTTTAACTGTTATTTTTCAAGATATAGTGATTTTTGTCTTCAAAACTATAACAGGCCTATACATAGGCTGAGAGCTGTATTCTAAGTGAAATTTGAATTTTGAGATATATTTTTAAAATTTTAAAATTTGATATGGTTTGAAACACAATTATGCACCTATTTCACTTTAATTTTTCTTCAAAACAATCTTAAAAGGTTATCAACAATGACTTTTCTTGACTGTCAAACCTATTCTTGATTGTAAAATTCTTGTAGTGTCTTTCCCAAGCCTGTAACATGTAAGTATACCTTACAAACAAATTAATAATTATTTAAAATTAATAAAATAAAAACTTACATGTATTAAAATATTTAAATTTTTAGTATGAGATCAAATAAATATTATTTCCATTGATTTTTAGAGCAAATTTGTACACAATCATGTTTTAAGCCCTGTTTCTAAACTTTTCTTCTTGTATTTATCCAAATCATGGAGTCTTGGAATATTTTTATTTTATAATTATATTCTCCCACATAATTTATCTCTCTCTCTTCCACCTCTACTCTTTGCTCCAACTTCTAAACTCTCTCAAACTACCTAACTAACTCACAAACTCAACACAAGCTTTTAACCTCAATTGAGTTTTACATGGCTAGTCATGAGTGAAATCATTAGGATTATTAACATTTTTTTATAAGGAATTAATTTACCCCATAAAAGAATGATAATTACCTTTAAAAAATTTTAAATATGAGAAAATCTCAAAAAATGTCCAAAACTAGTTAAATTTTTTAGTTTTTGTGAGAAAACTAAAAACAAGCAATAATGACCAAAACATGGGAAAATAAATCATGGAAATACTTCCTACAGATAAAACATGTCCTATAACACCTATTAAATCCAAAATTTTCAATACTTAAGATCTAAATCCTAATGCTCTTGAATCACACAATCTCATAAAAGATCAACATGATAAAGGAAATCATGAAAAATATAACCTAAAGCACTGCTAAAAAGTGTTTTCTGAGATGCATATTGAATGACCATTAAGGATACACATAACCAGATATGAATCCTTAATAATATGTATATACATGTAGTTCTTATATATAACTCAACAATACCATCAAAAGCACATGTGTAAATAATGAAACCTTTAACAGTAGGCAAATAATCATAATGTATCAATATGTGTACTCATGTAAACTTAAATATAAAGGAAAATAAATTTCAAAAGAATTGAAAAAGTTAAGAAAATAAGGAAAAAAGTGCAAAGGAGAAAGGAGTGAGGGATACATACTAACCTATAACTTCCTCATTTATGAGCACAATGGGGCATGTGGTATTGATATATAATGTTTTGTCATCATGGAGAACTTCTTGTAGGATTTTGGGATGGACAGAACAAAAAAGTGCAATGGTCACAAGAAAAATAAACTAACACAACCCAACAAAGAAAATAATTATAGAAGAAAGATGTATATGTACAAGAATAAGGAACCATAAGAATATAGATAGGAAGGACATTAAAAAAAAACCATAATATAAGCTAAAGAAGGAATTAAAAACAAAGGACAAATAAAATATGAAGAGGGAAGAAGTCAATTTTAAAATTTAATTAGTGGGAAAACATAAGAAAACTAGAAAATATTTGTAAATATTAGAGGACCGAAGTGGGTAAAAAATAGGAGGAAAAATAATAAAGAATGATTACAAAAATCTACATGTGAAATGAAATAAAATACAAGTCAACATAAGCAAAAAATAAAATAACAAAGAATGAAATAAAAAAGAAAGTAAACTATGCACAAGAAACATATATGGCTTATTGAAAACATGTGGGGCTAGAAAATAAAGATAACCAATAATATCCAGTGAATCATCGTTATATTGTATATAAGTGGAATCAATCCTATTCTCAAGGGAACGATCGGGATGTCTAGGTACCCATGATTCTAAGAAAGGTAATACATTATCACCATTAGTATAATCATCAACACTATAGGAATCATTAGTGTAATCATCATTTTCATAATCATTTTAATTGTAATCATTATCATTACAATTAATTGTGTTATATTTGATACCCAATTTTAAATTAACATACTCACTTATCTGATTGCTATCTTGAAAGAATAGATCCTATGTAGGTAATTTATTTTTATTCATCATAAGAGGTTATGATAAGACTACTTTGGTACATGTATAAGTAGGTTCTATAAATTCATGTACATTTACTTGATGTTATATGATTATTTTTTAAAAAAATCTCTTTAGGTAATACCTCATATTTAACTTATGGTGGAGGATCATAATTGGGCCCTTGAATAGTAATCACTTTATGTTCATGGACATATTTCAAGCACTAGTGTAGTGTTGACATAATTTATTTGATTTTATAAAGCCATTATTTTACAAGTAACATATCATATGTTAAATTATCTGTTCATACATCAAACCAAACTAAGATGGTCTTAGGACCCATTATAATAGGCAAGATAATGCCTCCTAGTGGCTTCTAGGTAATCTCATTATAACCTTTAATAATAATTATAGTAATAAATATATTTATTTAAGTATATCCAATAATAATATTAAGTTTCATTGTGCAAACATTTATACTCAAATAATTGTCAATCATAACTCCAAATTTTATCCTTGAATGTGTATTAATGAAAGCTAAAATGAACAGTGGTCTATTATTAGAGTCATCTTTTAAAATTTCATGATAATATAATATGATAAGAGGAGGCTTTTTATTCATTTTATCAACTACATTAATGAATCCATCGAATGGATGAGTGTTACAATATCACGATGTTTTTTTTGAGATATTACATGAATATTATCTTGGTCTTTCGATTGAGTGACATGATTTGGAAGAGGATTTTATAATATTTTAAAATATTAGTCTTGTTAATCCAATAAGTTTTTAGAAGTGCTATTGATACCCTCTAACTAGATTTGATTACTTGTGATGATGTCTTGGATATTATGTTTAAATTTAATGAAATTGATTGAAGAATGTCTAGGAACTCTATGATAATCACAATATGCATTAGGGGCATAGTTATTATGAAAGGATATTTATGGACCAATGTCTCACAGAGGAGGTAGAGTAACCATAATGCAATGAAATAATTTTTTAAGAAAAATTTGAAGACTTTCACTCAATTTTATAAATTGTATTTATTTTATTTATCATGAAAATACTATATTTTTGAATGGTTGGTCCAACACATTCACTAGATTATTGGCCCCATTATTAGGGTGAAAAGTACTATCACCACTGAAATCATTGAAAATTTATTTACCTTATAATTTAGCTCCACTTGAGGTGGGAATTTGGTCCCATTTTTAAGAATGTTGGGCTCTAAAATATTGATCACATAGTTTTTAATTGCATGTAAAACATCAGTAGAATATTGGTAATTATTTTGTACTAGTTTTTTTGTTTTATTCGGTACTAGATTTTGACCAGAGCTACAATCGATTTTGGGGCACAAGTCGGGAGCCAAGTCCCTAAGAGAACTATTGAAACATTATAAAAAACTATCACTTGAACACATTTTCTAATCATCGAGTAAATGGCCACATTGGGTCTATAAACTCCTTATGAGATTCGAACTTGGGTGGGGATAGGCACAACCAAACCACTTCACCAATCCTTCTACATCTCATTGGCTTTTAATACCAATTTTTATTTAATGAGTAAAATAAGAATCAAATAAAATACACTTTTTTATTAAATATAAGTTGATTGGTGAGTCATATTTGTAACCATAGTATTTAATTTAATCACATAATCACTAAAATTATCATTAGGTCCTTGTTTGAGTTGAGCAATTTTGGAAATTATTACCATCATGCTAATGTTGATAAAAAACTAAGCTAAGAAATCTTCAATCAAAAAATTGGTATAAATCATAATAATAATCCTAAAGGATTTGAGGAAATATAATTTTCAATGATTTATCATTTCATATATTCTATAAAATAAGTGTAGAAAGCCTTAAAATGATAAGAAGGATGCCCTTTACCATTATAGAATTTAAGATTTAGAGCAGAACAACATGTGGGTAAAGGATAATAAGAACATCATAGGATAAGGGGTTGAGTAATATATCATGTTAATTAAATATAATTATTTTAATTTTGAGACCATCAAGAGAGAAATTTAATTTTTTTGTTGGATATCACACATAGATTGCATAAGGTTGGTAACTTTAGGATTTGGAAGAGATGTGGTGATAAAATAGGCATGGATGGAATATTTAGCCTTTTGGGAAACATTATGCAGAAGAGATAAAATTTTCATATCATGTTTATAGGACCAATGGATTTGAGAAGTAACAAATAAAACATTTAAATCATTTTGACAAGGCAAAGGAATAACAATATGCTCGGAAGAAATAGAAAGAATAAAACTAAAGAAAAAATGGGAAATAATTATCAGACATAAAAGGGGACACTCTAGAAGGTTTATATATATTATTAGCATTAAAATATAAATTATTAACCATAAGGTATATGTTATATGTAAGGATTTTGAGATACGTATTTTTCTTATATATCATTCAACACAAACAACACTGCATCTATTTCTATAGGATGGTCTAGGATGTGTTTTATAAACAAAGATTGTCTTTATATCTATCATTCTCATCATTATAAGCATAAATAATTTGAGATATAATCAAAAAATCATTTAGAACATTATCATTCACATTAGCATCATAATATACGGTAGTAGGAGGAAAATTAACATTATTGAGAGAGACCATTTTATTTTTTATATCAGTGCAAGTATCAACCAAAAGAATTTCAGAAAAATAAATAGGTTGTAAATTTAATTTATCACTTCACATAGTATGGGCTTGAAATCTAATCATTTTAGGTGGAATAATATGGAAACATAAGTATCATGTAAATATATCCTAGAATGTGAATTATAATGAAATTAAAACAAATTGGGGTTCACAAACCACACATAATGGCTAGGGATAATGATTACAACAAGTAAAATAAGCCCTAGAAAAAAATACATCTATCATAATATACATAAGACATAAACTTATAATTCAATAAAGCATGCAAGGCAATTCATGTTTACCATAATTTTAAACCCTAAGGGGTGTAAGAGAGTAGGGGTTCACCAAAATGTTTTATGGTAATGTGGTTTTTTTATTTACATGCACTATACTTAATAGTAAATAATGTTACAATTTAGATCTAAATAAATTATAGTTATATAATATTTAAATCAAACCTAATTTCCATAATGAAATATTCTAAAATAATTTAAATGCCCAAAGTTAGGGTTCTAAGAATAATACTAAATTGATGTAAATATTTTGACTCTCAGAGGTTAAAACTAATTACAAATAAGTTCAGTATTTAAGGTGAACATAACCCATAAATTTTAGAGTGAATTGATAACTATAAAAAAATAATAAGGAATGTATTTCTATGCTTTTTCAGACTTGGACCATAATACTATGATCTTGGGTACTGTGTCCTTTCTTGAAATGAATTTGAAAAATTTGATCCTCTATCCATAGGCTGCCAAAAACTTACTTGATTTTATATAATTCACTAAAGATCATTGGGAAATTTACATACTTCCTTGAAACCTTAATTGACTCAAAATAACTTGAAAAACCTTTTAGAAATATAGTTATTAAGGGGTCTATCTCAATTAGACCCTTGATATTGGATAATTTAGAAACCAACTGCTAATGTAGTTATAAAAGTAGTCTTGGATGTAATCTCTAATCCATATATAACTTTCAATAACAAGAGAAAATTAAAATTATGCAATATGAATTTTTACTGACTTTTGTGATAGGAATAATTTTATTTGAATTAATTTATATCAAGCATACTATCAATGGCCACTCTACTATGTGACTTTTTATTTGTCATATTAGCACTTGAGGGCTAATCCTACACCACTAGGCTTTGTTTTTAATGTTTAGTACTTTTATGGCTCATAACATTTGATTTGAAAATCCTAGAGAGGTGAATGTGTTTTCAACTTGGCTATTTTTTTAATTTACACACACTAGTGGGGTTATTTTTGTAATTTTATAGCCCTAATTTATGTAATCTATAGTTTTTATTTATTTTATAAGTAGATCATATATTTTAGACCTTATGGGGGAATGTCATGGTGACATGTCTTCCACATTTTTTCACAATTTCAAAACTATAGTGGGGGCATTGTTTGGATGCATGTTCTTCACACTCACATAGTATATGTTACTTACACTAGTTTGCAAATTCAATGGGGACATGTCATATGGACATGGCTTCCACACATTCACTATTTTAGATTTAGTAGGGGCATGATTTGGAAGCATGTCCTACACATTAATTTAGTATGGTACTTATAATTCACAGATTTAGTCGGGACATGCTTTGAGAGCATGACCTCCACACCTGTTTAGTTTTAAGCTCTCCAGTTTATAGTGAGGGTATGTTTTGGAAACATGTCACCCACATTGGTAATTATATAAGTTTTAGATTTATCCATATATAGTGGGGACATGCTTTGGAATCATGTCCTCCACAGTTACACAGTTTCCCAAATTAGCCAAAGCACACAATTATATGATTTTGATACACATTTACAAAAAAATAAATACATGGTACCATTGTTTGACACAATTTAAACATGAAAAAAATATAAGGTGCACATACTATTTTACATGTGCCTAA
The DNA here is from genome assembly GCA_037957365.1 of Torreya grandis. Lineage (NCBI taxonomy): Eukaryota > Viridiplantae > Streptophyta > Pinopsida > Cupressales > Taxaceae > Torreya > Torreya grandis. The sequence goes on from JARHVA010009817.1 coordinate 131,606, forward strand.
TATATTAAAATTGAAATAAAATTTAGATTCTAAAACTATTGCACATATTGATACCTAGTAGAATTTTATGGACTTTAACAAGCCAATCTACTACAGTAGTTGGTTCACCTTTTAGTATGGTTGGGGTGATTAAATCACTCAATATTGTCAAGATTTTAGTTTGTACTTGATCTGGTTAGGTATATGACTTACCAATAAATCTAAAAAGGTATTTTCCTTCTTTCAATCCTAATAATGTTGTCATAGCTGAAGAACATTTTAGATATTTCAAGGTTGATTTAACACTCTTAAATGTTAATCATGAAGGTGTAACATGTATATTGTTCTCATTTACTTTCAAAGATGTTGCATACAAATGGTTCCTTAACCTTCTAAAGGATTATATTGCTAGCTGGGATGATTTTAATAAGATCTTCATTGATCAATTTGGTAAAATCATTAGTCCATGCATTATGTATCAGTGATTCACCACTGTTAGAATAGATTCAAATGAGCCCATTAGAGCTTTTAATGTTAGGTTTCAGAAGATGTTTAGTAGAGATGTATCCCCTTATAGATATAAAGAGGCTTTACCCTTAGATATTTACAAGGATTCTTTGGATCCCATGAATTATAGGTTCTTTAAAAGGTTTGTTAGAGTCATAAACACCTTGGCATTGGCTTATGCTAAAGTTGTAATAATCAAATATCAAATGCAGCCTCAAGGTCAACTTGTATATACTATCCCAAATGTCAACCTCGATTTCCCATCATTGAATGTCATTCCTAATGCCAATAAAAGTGTGTCTACCTTAAATTAGACACTGATAATGAACCAATTGCCCTTAAGCTATGCCTATCCTGGCCAAAATTTGGATTTCTTCAATAATTATACAAATGGATTTCATACAAAAAGATAGAGATTTGGTTCCCACTAGTAATGATAATAAAGTTCATAACTTAGAAGAATTAGAGAGTGAGAATGAATCCATACTTAATATGGTTCAAAAGTTAAGCACTGATTTTATTCAGTTGCAAAAACAAGTGAGAAATTCTAGGGAAAGTTCCAATAGAAACTATGATAATAACAACAAAAATGAGTCATCTAAGGACATACATGAAATTAATCTTTATGATATAGGTCTATTTGATCATTATGATGTCTTAGAAGCATGTCAAAGTAAAAGGGATACATCTAAACCTATGTTTAATCAAAAATTCTGTTACAAGGTCATCTAGATTTGTAGGAACTTCTAAATCCTTCATGCACGCTTTTGATTTCTCATTTGAACAAGAAAGTGAACTAGAAGATGACCTAAAAGATGAAATGGACATTCTAGATGAACATCCCCATGAAAAATATTAGATACAAGCTGACTTATTTTTAGAAGATAGTTATGAGGACAATTTATATGAGGTCATGATTGAAATAGAGTCTACCCATGAAGAAGAAGATTAGTGGCAACATTTATGCTAGGTTTTTTTGAAAGAAATTGAGGTATTTCAAGATAGAAATATCATTTTGGATATCCTAATTTAGGATGAGTTGGGACTCAATTGGATAGCTGAGATGCCATTCTACACGAAGGATGAAGATGAAGCAAGTGAAAGGAATACAAAATATCCATATGACACCTTTAAAATTATGGAATTATGTGATCAAATTGATTCAAATGGTAAGGTTGTAGATAAAAATCATGCTCTTTCAGTTGATCAGGATGAATTGGAAAATTTTGGTACAAATATTGGTAGTCCATCTCTACCTCAATTTGAGCTTGATAAAGATACCCACCAAATAATGCTATCTAAGATGCCATGGTTGAATGAAGATGACATACCCCACTATCTATCTATAATTGAAGGAGAATTAACACTCTTTATGTAAGATAAAATTATTTTGGAAGAAGATGATTGGGTCTTAGATTCATACCTTCAATCCATACATTTGAGAATGCTGATAGGAGGCCAAGCTACATCACCTAAAAGATGCAAGCATACAAGTGATCCTATCCATAAAAAGAGGCCATTGAATGAAATTAATCTTGTTTCAAGGTTCTGTAGTATATTAAATAATTTTCCATTTGATCTTGGAGGTAGGTTCTTTATGAAGTTAGTATAGATCTTAGTTTAGTTTCTTTCCTATTTCTTTCCTTCTTGTCCCTTGTTTGTAAATTGTGTTTATATATATTTATTTTCTTTTGTACTTTGTTCCTTGCTTCTAATAAGTCCTTTTGGGATAAACCTCAAATCAAAGATCACCTAATTTCTCAAGAGCATCATGTTAAAAAATATAGGTATGACTTCTCAACATTGGTTGATCATGGATTGTTGAAATATGAGATTGATGTTATAGTTTAGAGAAGTTAACAAGGACTAATGGATAAGTTAATTGTTCCTTGGGATTTTAAACCTTGTTATGATCTAAGATTGGTTTTAATAAGGATTTCACATGTAGGATGAAAGCTTAAATTATTAGGACATAATTATGCTTGCACTTACAAAATATTAATTACATGGGATAAAGTTTACAACAAAGGATGATTGTATAAAACTAAAAAACTTGACCAAATCCCTAAACTTGGCTAACTTGGTTCCCAACCTTTGCTAGAAAGTCCAAAAAATGATCTAAAATAAAAAAAAATAAGAGCTCATTGTAAAATCAAAAGATTTCTAAGCAAAGGTGATTCTAGTAATCTCCATTGGGGCTATGGATGCTAGATAACAGTGAAGTAAGGCCTTGATTAGATCCAATAGAATCTCTATTGGGGATATGGATGCATAACTAGTAGTAGAGCAATGTCTAAGCCTTCCTTGAGCTAAAGTATGGTTGTTAATGAATATTTAAACATGCTGAAAGATAATGTTAATGATTAAAATCATGAACTTGGAATTTTTTCTCTAAATCCTTTGGCAATCAGTAAGTGGAATCAAAGCACACACACAACATGACTAAAGTTTTGATGTTTGATCCTAATTCTGCATGTGCAAGATTTGTTTTACCCATGAACTAATTTTAATAATGGTGCTTGATCAAATGGAATAAGTAGCTTAATTATTAGTCGCAAGATTTTATGAATTCTAACATATTGCTATGTTTCCCCCAAAAGTCACCATTTTTTGAGGTCAAAATACCCCTATTTTTGAAAAATGGGGACCCTTATGTCAAATTATGCAAATTTTTACCTTATAATTGAAAATCTACTTGATTAGAGTGTCACTATCATGTTTGTACATTATTTATATTTAAAGATCATCCACACCATGATCTAGTTGATTTACTTGTTCATGGTTTTGCTTTAATCTTATTTAAGGAGCTAACATTGAATATCTATGTTTCAGGTTGTAGGTTTAATGGAGCCCATTTGGGAATGAGCATGCTTAGGGTTTTATGCTTCAATGTTAAATTAATATTTTACTAACCTTGGTTTATAATTGATTAATTAAATTCATATTTTGAAACCCTAGCCTAATGTTTTACTTGGACCTTTTAGTTAAAATTTAAAATTGGTGGGAGATTTTTATTTAATTTTAAGCAGGAACAAATTAATCATACCATGGACTTATTTTAATTTTTATCCTAAGACTTGGTCATGTTTTTCAACACAACCAAACCTTAGGATAAAAATCCTATGCTTGGTCTATTTTGTGCCCCATGGTCCCTTTGTTATAAGGCTTAACCTAAAGTATTATACTAAGGTTTATCATATTCATTAATACAATAAAAACCTTAGCCTAAGACTTTAGGCTATGTCTTTGTTATTCATGGGGTCCTTTTATTTTATGTTTATAACCTTGGTCCATAAATATTCATGCCTTGGTCCCTTTTAATTCATGGGGTCCCTTTTAATATGTTTAGAACTTAGCTTAATCTTGTTATCCAAGTCCTTTATACATGTCCTCGAGCTTAACTTTAATTCTTCTATGCAAGATCAAAAACCCACGATGGATCAGATAAAATTGATTTAATGGAGTGAAATCAATGATTGAAAAGTCAAGAAGTGGACCCCATATTAAAGACCAAGCACCTTTTATAAATCAATGGCCCACACTAATTCATACCCACTCAATTGAATGGAGTGAGATCACATTGAATTGTAAAAGGTTTCATTAGACTGCTAAGTGGCATAACATCAAAGCCCATTACAAATAGTGTAGAAGCACTGAGAAGTCAACATGTGGCACATGTAGAGTATAGAATGAACTAGAAAATGATAAGTGACAGGCTTGGTAGATAGTCCCGATAATGTGTTTAAAATTGATGGTCATGTGACCATAAAATATGTTCCCATAGATGTCAAATAATAGTCGTGCAAACATCAATTTTAACATAACAAAGAGCCTCGATCATGTGTTTAAAATTGATGTTCATGTGACCATCAAAGATATTACTTTGGATGTCAAATCATGGTTGAATGGACGTTAATTTTAAGACAACTACTAGGGTCCAAATTCAAAGGCAATGATCATTTTTTGAATAGTGATGAATGGAAAAAAATGGGGATGCCATGTAAATGCCATGTGAGTGCAATAATCCAAATCACATACCTTACAGACCTGATAATGTAAAGCTTAGGATCTCAGATCATAATGTTTGAATTAGATACTACCATTGAAGCACTATTGGAGCCTACAGGAATGACCTGGTAAGTAAAGGACCATAAATGAACCTTGTAAGCATTATAATTGACTTGAGGGAGGCTAAAGTGTCACTCATCTATATCTATTTTTCTATATGCAATAATGCACACGTAATTATATACTTCTAAAATTTAAATTAATAACCTATTGGCATGGAAATTGACACATAAAGAGTGGGAATAGATGAAAAAATAAATCACAATCCCTCAATAAAAAAAGGAAAGGACCAAAGGGACCCAAATAAATATAGGCTAGGAACATATATGTTCTTATTCAAAAGATAGAAAACATAAAAAGGGGAAAAAGAGAAAACTAGAGGATGGGGAAGAAAACATGGCTCAACACATAGGAAACATGTGTTAATAAGAGCTTAATCTAAACTAATAATTAAAAAACACATAAGTACCATGACTAAATGAAAAATGACATCTAAAACTATCCTTGGACAAAACTTAATTGTCAAAAATAATGTGTCTTGTTGATCCAATTAAAGTGGTGTGTTTGACAATCAAAAGGTATTTAATTTCACATAGAAGGCTATCAAAGAGAACATTTCCATGGAATTTTAGAATTTTATTTAATTAGGTACACAATTGGGGTTAATCAGGGCCAAATTCACATCAATTTATTTAAATCGTGACTTAATTATTCCAAATTTTGCATATAATTAACCACATGACTTGATTGGTGCAATTAGGTGCGTAATTTTAATTAATGAAGCCCAAAAATGTGTTAATTTGTTACAATTGGGTTTGAAAGGTTGATTAGACCCAATTGTACCCCACCAAATTACTTTATTCATTGAATCAAATACACAATTAATATTAATTGAGTGCCAAATTATGTTAATTGGCTACAATCAGGTTTGGGGGGATTGATTATCCCTAATTATATATACTTGATTGAACCACTTATGGGATTGGTTAATTACATATGTAATTGGGACTAATCAAGCCCTTATTCACACTAAATGGTTATTAGGCTGAAATTGATCAAATAATAACCTATTTATTTGTGATAAGAGAAATGAAGGTTGATTTAGGAAAAAACACATAATTGACAACCATTTATAATCATTATTTATTCATAAGTAATTATTAGACCAAATTTGACTGAATTCGACCCTAATTATGTGCAATTAGATAAATGAAGGTGGATTTGGGGTGAAGTACACATATTGTTGAACATTAATTGTCATTATTTCATGTTCATATGTATTTATAATGTAATATTTGATTGAATAAGGTTGTAATTATGTAAATTATTTTAAATAAAAAAGGATCTTAGGTGAATAGGCATAATTAAACACCACTTTTCATTATTTAGTGTTCATAGATCACATTATCAATCTACATTTAAATAAATTAGGCCCCACTTATGTGTTATAATAGAAATGAATATAAATTTATGGCAAAACACACATAATTGAATATAATTTATCATTATTTTATGTTTTATGATGTTAAATTTGACCGAACAAAGTCACAATTATCTATACGATAGGAGAAATGAATGTAGATTTGGAGATAATTGCATTTAATAGATAATATTTTATTTTTATTCCTTGTTTTCATGACATTATTTGAGAAAATAAGAACCAAATAGGTTTGATGAGAGAAATGAACCTATATTCAAAGTGAATTACATATAATTGAATATATTTTTTCATTATATAATGTTTATATGACATTAATTGTGAAGTAATGATGGAATAAGGACATAAGTAGGTATGATACGAGAAATTAAGGCAGGTTAGGAGTAAATCACATATAATTGAGAAATATTTGTTGTTATTTCATATTTGTAAGAGGTTTTTGTTGTGACAAACATATCCTAGATCTTAAATATAACTAAGAGCTAATTATTTTGAATCGTCAAAATTAAAAGAAAACTCTTTTTAACTTTAGGTTAAAATCTTTATATTTAATTTCAAGTATTTAAATATTATCTTTGTTATTAATTATGATTTATCAAATATTATGCCTTGGATAAGATTAAGTCTTGGTTTTATATTAAGTTAGATTAGACATAATTTAATTTAGGATTTGAGTTATATCACTTTTATCCATGATATAGTATAATAACAAATGTAAGCATCTCATTTCATAGAGTCTTGTTGGATGTAATGTTTTAGCTTTGATCTCTCTTTCCATGATTAATGAATGAACTCCATGTATCTTTACAGTTGAGTATTATATATTTAATACTATAACCAAGTTTGTTTAACCAACATATGGGATGCTTCCATGCATAATGATCTCATAATCGAGAAGTAGTGAGGGTTTTATTATGTGATGAATGTCTTACTTCATTTTACTCAATGATATGAAATGTAACCATGTGTATGCATCTAATGAAACCACAACTCCACCACTTTGGGTTGTTATTAATAGTTATTTATTTATTTTAAATTTAGTTGATTGATAATTATTTATGGTCTTAGGGGTATAAAATGAAGGAAAGTATAGGATTAATTATTTTTGAAGCAATAAAAGGATTTTCAAATATCAAGGGATGTAATGTATATTGATTAATTAAGGTCACTTCATATCTAGGATTTTATATCATGAAGGATAATTTTAGTTTTTAAATCTTAAAAAAATCTAGAGAAACACCATTAACACTATAATTAAAAATTAGGAAAGAAGAAATATAATAGGGATAATATATATTGTTTTCCATGGCATCTAATAAAGAAAAAATGACCCTAGGAAAAAATCATGTGACACTGATTTCACTCCTTAAATGTGTAGTATGTCCAATTTTAATGAGTTATATAATCTATTAAAAGATGCAAAGGAACCCCATGATTTTATGAAGATAATGATAAATAAATAAAGGATAAATTGGAAATCTAAAGTTTTTATATACCCAAAGCAAAAACCAAATTAGAAGTATTTGCTTAATGGTAAAGTGGTGGTGGATGACTTAGAGTTTTCCATTAGCAAAAAGTTTCAATCACTAGAGATTACATGTTGCTACATTAATGAGTGGATAAAAAAGTGTAATTATTGGAAAAAATTTATGATATTTTAAAGGACTAGGTGGTCAATACCAATTCATAGAAAAATAAAGTTGATATGTCATGTTCAGTACAAACATTTCAAATTTTGGTCAAAGAGGCCATGGTTTTGTTAAATTATTTATATCAACATGATAAAACTGATCATATATATATATATATATATATTATGGGTTAAATTATTGTATAATATATTCAAGGAAAACCAAATCTTAAATTGGTTCCAATTTATTTATTTCTCATTAATTAAAACATTTAGAAATCGTAAGTCCAGTATTTTTTCTATAGGCTTCCTATCTCATAGATTACTTCTATTTTTATTTAAAATTTGGTACAAAATTATTTCCATGATGTAACCCAATGGATAAAAATAACACCTAATGTGAGGCTTAGAGGTTAACTATCAGCTCCCACACTTCAATGTATGATTCCTCTAAGAAAATGTAGGAGGATTCTCTCTTACTTGACATGGCTGAGACACAACAATAGGTTTTCTCTCACAGCCAAATCTCTCTTAAAGGGAAAAAACTTGTCAGTGGTGGGTAGATATTCTATCTCATTAGCCTAATTGATGAACCATATTCATAAAAACATTTTAAGAGGTGCTTTAAGGATATAATAATCCTTGTCTAATCTTGGTCGGGCCCTAGGAGCAAAAGTTGCAATTGACCAAATGCATCCCTTAAGACAATCTCCTCATCCCTTAGTGTGCAAACTGAGTGAACTTATGTCATGCATTACAAGAGATCCATGAGGGATATAAATGAAATATTATCTCCCACACTTTCATGTATGAGTCCTCTAAATAACCCTAAGATGATTCCCTCTTACTTAATACGAATGAGGCATGACAATGAGTTTTATCTCATAGCCAAATCTCTCTTAAATGGCCAAAAGCTTATTAGTGGGGAAATATATTTTGAATCATTAGTTAAATCTATGATCCATATTTGGGGACACATCTAGATGGGTATTTTAAGGCTATAATGACCCTTGTCTAGTCTTAATTGAGCCCCTAGAGAGAAAGTTGTAGTTGGTTGGATGCATCCCTTAAGAGAATCTCCTCATCCCTAAGTGTACAAAATGAGTAATTTTTTGTCATGTGTGGTAGGAGAACTATGAGAGATATAGATGAATTGTTAGTTACCACACTTACATGGAAGAGTCCTATATTCAACCCTAGGAGGATTCTCTCTCACTCAATATGGGTGAGACACAACAATGATTTTTATCTCACAACCAAATCTCTCTTAAAGGGCCAAAAGTTTATCAGTGGGGGCATATCTTCTGGATAATTATCACAATTAACAAACCATCTTTGTGGACACATCTATATTGTAATTTTAATGCTATAACATCAATTTTTTGGTCTTCATCAGGCCCTAAGAGTGAAATTTGTAATTGACTGGATGCATCCCTTACAAGAATCTCCTCATCCTTGAGTGTGCAAACTAAGAATTTTTTTATTATGTGTTATAGGAGAACCATGAGGAATAGATAAAAACCATTAGTTCACACACTTGTAAATATGAATCCTCTAATCAACCCCAAGAGGATTATCTCTCACTAAATCTCTCTTAAAGGGTTAAAAGCATATCAGTAGGGGCATATTTTCTAGCTCATTAGACTAATCAATGAATAATGTTCAAGAACACATCTAGATGGTAATTTTAAGGCTATATCAACCCTTTTACAATATTAGTTGGGTCCTAGGAATGAAATATATAGTTTAATAGACACATCTCTTAATAGAATCTCCTCGTCCTTAAGTGTGCAAACTAAGTGAACTTTTGTCCCGCATTGTAGGAGAACTATGAGGGATGGAGATGAACTGTCAACTCCCACTTTTGCATGGTTGAGTCCTATAAGTAAATTGAAGAATACTATATCTCACTTGACATGAGTAAGATACAAAAATGAGTTTTCTCTTGCATCCAAATCTCTCATAAAGGGCCAACAACTTGTCAGTGGGGGCATATCTTCTAGCTCATTATCCCAATTGATGAACCATATCTATAGACACATTTGGATGGAAATTTTAAGGCTACAAAATCTACTGTATGATCTTGATCAAGTCTTAGGAGATAAATTTACAGTTGACTAGATGCATCCCTTAAGAGAATCTCATCCTTACTAAGTGTTCAAAGTGAGTGAACTTCTATCGATCAGTGGAGGAGAACCATGAGGGATAAAGAAAAACCATTTGATCTCACACTTGCAAAAATTATTCCTCTAACCAACCCTAGGAATATTTTCTCTTGTAGCCAAATATCTCTTAAAGGGCCACAAGATTGTTAGTGGGGGGATATCTTTTGGCTCACTATCCCAATCAATAAACAATCTTTATGGATACATATAAATAGGTGTTGTAAGGCTAGAATGACCTTTTTATGATATCAGTTAGGCCTCAGGAGTGAAAGTTTAAATTGATCAAGTGCATCCCTTAAGATAATCTACTCATCATTGAGAGTGAAAACTAAGTGAAATTATATCATAAATTATAGGAGAACCATGAGGGATGAGTCCTATAAACAATTTTGGGAGGATTTTCTCTCACTCAACATGGGTGAGACATGACAAGTTTTCTCTCACAAATAAATATATATTAAAGGGTAATTAACTTGTTAGTGGGGGATATATCTTTTAGATCATTATCCCAATAAATGAACCATCTTCATGAACACATCCAAATGGGAATTTTAAGGTTAGGATTACCATTTTAAGGTCTCATTCAATCCTTAGGAGTGAAATTTATAGTTTATCAGATGCATCCCTTAAGAAATTTCCTTGTCTCTGAGTGTACAATCTAAGTTAACTTCTATCACACATTGTAGGAGAATAATGAGGTTTAGATATGAACCATCATGTCTCACACTTACATGGATGAGTACTATAATCAAACCTAGGAGGATTCTCTCTCACTTGATAAGGGAAAAACACAACAATGAGTTTTATCTTGTAGCTAAATCTATTTTAAAGGGCCAAAATATTGTCAATGGGGGAATATATTATGGATCATTATACCAATTGATGAATAGCATTCATGAACATGTATAAATGGGTGTTTTAAGGATATATAATCCCTTATCTAATCTTGGTTGGGCCTCAAGAGAAAACTTTACAGTTGACCAAATGCATCCCTTAAGAGAATTTCCTCATCCTTGAGTATGCAAACTGAGAAATTTTTGTCATGTGTTCTAGGAGAACCATGAGGGATATATATGAACCACTAGATCACACACTTTCATGGATAAGTCTTATAAACCTAGGAGGATTCTCTCTCACTTAACATGGGAGATATATAGAAATGAGTTTTCATTTTTAGCTAAATATCTCTTAAAGAGAAAAAATCTTGTCAGTGGGGGAATATCTTTTGGCTCATTATCTAAATCGACAAAAAATATTCACAGACACATCTAGATGGGGATTTCAAGGATAGAATGATCCTTGTTTGGTCTTATTTGGTCCCCAAGAGTGAAAGTTATAGTTGACCAGATGCATCCCTTAAGAGAATCTCTTCATCCTTGAGTGTGCAAACTAAATGAACTTCCTTCATGCATTATAGGTTAAACATGAGGGATAGAGATGAACTATCATCTCCCACACTTGAAAAGATGACTTTTAAAATCAACCCCAAGAATATTCTCTCTCACTCAACATGGGTGAGACACAGTAATGAGTTTTATTTTATAGCCAAATCTCTCTTAAAGGGCCAAAATCTTGTTAGTGGGGGGCATATATTATGTATGATTAGCCTAATTGATGAAACATATTCATGGAAACATTTAGATGGGAATTTTAAGGATATAACAACCCTTATCCAGTCTCAATCAAGCCCTAGGAGTGAAAGTTATAGTTGATCAGATGCATCCCTTAAAAGAATATCCTCATCCATGAGTGTGTAAACTAAGAAAACTTATGTCACATAGTGTAGGAGAACCATGAGGGATATATAATAATCATCATATCTCACACTTTCATGGATTAGTCCTCCAAGTAACCCCATTAAGATTATCTTTCATTTGACATGCGTGAGACATGATAATGAGTTTTCTCTCGTAGCCAAATATCTCTTAAAGGGCCAAAAGTTTTGCAATGAGGGCTGTTTTAGGGATATAATGGTCCTTTTTCAATCTCTCTCAGGCCCAAGGAGTGAAAGATGTAGTTGAACACACCCACCCCTTAAGAGAATCTCCTCATCTCTAAGTGTATAAAATAAGTGAACTTTTGTTGCACATTGTAAGAGATCTATGAGGGATAGAGATGAATTGTTATCTCCCAAAATTTCATGGACAAGTCTTATAAGCAACCCCAATAGGATTATATCACTCAACATGGGCAAGACATGACAATGATTTTTCTCTTACATCTAAAGCTCTATTAAAGGGACACAAGTTTATCAGTGGGGGCATATATTCTAGAGTGTTAGCTTGATAAATGAACCATATTTTCACATATGTATGTATGGGAATTAAGGTAAAAAAGGCCATTTTATGGTCTTGATCAAGCCTAGGGAGTAAAATTTTTAGTTGACTGGATGCATCCATTAAGAGAATCTCATTGTCCTTGATTGTGCAAACTGAGTGAACTTCTATCATGCATTATAGGAGAATTGTGAGGGTTAGAGATGAACCATCATCTCTCAAAATTGAAAGGATGAGTCCTCTAAGTAACCCAAAGAAGATTATCTCACTCAACATGGGTGAGACATAAAAATAAGTTTTCTCTCACAACCAAATCTATCTAAAAGAGCTAAAAGCTTACCAGTGGGGCATATCTTATGGCTCATTAGCCCAATAAATGAATAATCTTCATAGACATATCCATATGGGAGATTTATAGCTATAATCTCCCTTGTCTAGTCTTAGTTGGGCCCTAGGAGTGAAATTTATAATTGATCAAACACATCCCTTAAGATAAATTCATCATCCCTGAGTGTGAAAACTGAATGACTAACGCCATGCATTATAATAGAACCATGAAGGCTAGCGATGAACTGTCATCTCTCATGCTTACAAGGATGAGTATTATAAGCAACCCTAGGAGGATTATCTCTCACTAAACATAGGTTATATAGGGAAATGAGTTTTCTCTCATAGCTAAATCTCTCGTAAAGGGACAAATGTTTGTCAATGGGGGCATATATTATGGCTCCTTAGTCCAATTAATGAACTATATTCATGGACACATCCAAATGGGAATTTTAAGGATAAAATGGCCCTTGTTTGGTCTCATTTAGGAAAAAAATTATAGTTAACCTAATGCATTTCTTAATAGAATCTCCTCATTTTTGAGTGTGCAAAATAAACAAAATTTTATCATGCATTGTAGGAGAATCGTGAAGGATAGAGATGAAAAATTAGCTCCCACACTTGCATAGAGGAATATTGTAAGAAAAACCAGGAGGTTTTTCTCTCACTTTACATGGGTAAGATATGGAAACAAGTTTTCTCTCTTAGCCAAATCTCTCTTAAAGGTCTAAAAGCATGTCAGTGGGGGCATATATTTTGGATCATTAGTCCAATTGATGAAATATTTTCATAGACATGTATAAATGCATGTTCTAAGGCTACAATGACCCTTGTTTAGTATTAGTTGAGTCTTGAAAGTGAAGTTGTAGTTAACTGGACACATCTTTTAAGAGCATCTCCTTATCCTTGAGTGTGCAAATTGGGCAAAAATCCATCATGTGGTGAAATAGAATCATGGGGACTAAAGATAAACCATCAGCTCCAAAAATTTCATAGATAAATTCCATTGCACATTTCAAGAGACTTGTGAGGGATAGATATGAACCGTTAGCTCCCACACTTTCATGGATGAGTCCTATAAGCAACCCCAAGAGGATTTTCTCTCATTCAACATGGATGAGACACAATAATGAGTTTTCTCTCATAGTCAAATCTCTCTTAAAGGTCCAAAATCTTATTAATGAGTGACATATGTTCTAGCTCATTAGCCCAATCTATTAACCACATTTATGGACCTATATGAATGAGTGATTTAAGGTTAGAACAACCCTTGTCTAGTATTAGTCAAGCTTTAGGAGTGAAAGTTTTAGCTGAAAAATGCTTCCCTTAAGAGAATCTCCTTGTCCCTAAGTGTGAAAACTAAGTGAACTTTCAGCATTAATTATAGGAGAAACATGAGGGATAGATATGAACCATCAAATCCCAACATTTCATGGATGAGTCATCTAAGCAATACCAAGAGTATTCTCTCTCATTCAACATAAATGAGACACAACAATGAGTTCTCTCTCACAACCAAATCTCTCTTAAAGTTCTAAAAGTTTATAAGTGGGGGGAATATATTATATATCATTATCCCAATTGATAAAAAAATTTAATGAACACATTTAGATAGTCATTTTAAGGATATAATGGCCTTTGTCTAGCCTCGATTGGGAAAAAGTTATAGTTGACTAGATGCATCCATTAAGAGAATCTCCTTGTTCTTGAGTGTGTAAACTAAATGAACTTCTATTGTGCATTGCAAGAGAAAAATGAGGGATAAAGACATATCATTACATTCCATACTTGCATAGACAAGTCCTATAAACAAACCTAAGAGAATTCTCTCTTACTCAACATGGGTGAGACATGCCAATAAGTTTTCCATCTCAACCAAATCTCTCTTAAAGGGCTAAAATATTTTCAATGGGGGCATATATTCTATCTCATTATCCCTATCAATGAACCATATTCATGAACATGTTTAGGTGGGAATTTTAAGGCTATAGTGTCCCTTGTTTGGTCTTGGTTTGGCCCTAGGAGTGAAAGTCGTTGTTGACTAGAGAATCTCTTAAGAGAATATCCTCATTCTTGAGAGTACAAGCTTAGCAAACTTCTATTGTGTAGTTTAGGAGAACCATGAATGCTATAAATGAACTGTTAGCTCCCACACTTACAAAGATGAGTCCTATAATCAACCCCAAGAGTATTCTCTCTCACTCAGCATGGGTGAGACATAGTAATGATTTTTCTCTTGCAACCAAATTTCTCTTAAAGTGCTCGTTGGCCATTTTTGGCCCACATTCTAATTTTTTTCCAAGTATGAGAAGGTGGACTTTCAAGAAAAAGTGGCAAGTTTAGACAACTTTGGGTTCTTAGAAGTAGAAGTATTTAGGCTTTTGAAGTTTCAAGACTTTGAGTTTCTAAGGGAACAATGTAAATTGGGTTTTCAACAGTGCTTAACTTCTAAATGTTCTATAAGTAGAAGTAATTTGGGTTTATGAACTTGAATTACTCATGGATAGTGTAGACTAGATTCTCCAAGGTGAATGACTTCAAGCTTTCTTTTAAAGAAGACTTTGGGTTCTCTAATGAAGATAACTTCAGGTTTCTAGAGGAGCACTGATTAATTACTTAATAAGTTGTGAGCAGTTAGAAACCCAAAATAAGTAATGAGACATCAAAATCCCAATTTGGTCTTAGAAGTGCTTCTCAGGTTCTCAAAAAGACAAGTCTTCTCCAAGCATAAATCCAAGGACCATTGTAATATTTTTGAAGGTCTCAAGAAAAAAGTCCAAAGGGTAAGTTACCCTTTGGGAGGTACCATTGACAAAGCCCAAAGTGTCTCTTGCTCTTCATGAAAGTCCTTGTCAAAAAGCCCAAAAGGTAATTTTGGAAAGGTTTTGAATGAATTCCTTCAGACTTTTTGTCCAAAGGAAATAAGAAAATAAAATGTTTTAGGGAAAATAAGCCCGAGAAAGTAAGTTGAAAGGAGTGTGAAACCTGATTGAGTAAAATGGGAAGTTCTAAAAGGAAAATTATGGAAAATAGTCCACAAAAAGAAAATGACCATGGAACATTAAGGTCAATGGTTAGCAAATCCAAAGGGCCAATCAACCAAGGACAATTGGCACAAGTACATAAATCTCATTTCTAGAGCATGCAAAGTGGTCAAACAAGGATTGGATGTATCTAGGTGGAGAAAAAAAATGCAAGGACTGACTAGGTTAGTCTAGATTATAGTAAAGAACATGTAGAGTTTTAAATGTAAGGACAAACCACTCACACTTGGTAGGAACATGAAGCTACCATTGGTATGGCTCTGTCAGTTCCTAAAGGGATGAATTGAATGCTTGATGGGATCAAGGGTATTGGAATGACATTGAATGACTCACTCCATGGTCAAAGAAGGATGACAGTAGTGGTTTTAGGAATTTATGGCTCCCCTATTTCTATTTTGTCATGTAGTCCCTCTTCTCTTTTGTCCTTTATATATATATGGGATTTCAAACCATTGTAATGGTTCCTAATTTTTAGACTTTTTTCATCTTTTTGGGAGATAGACATTTATTAAGATACTACAAAGTATGCTCCACTTGATTAGGCTCAACCCTATCAAGTATATTATAAGAACTACCTATTGATGTAATAAGATTATTTCTTTGCCTATCTCTTATCATTGATTAGTGCCTTAGTATGTTTGTGCTTGGTGGATTCATGAAGGATATTCTTCCTAGTCCATTAGACTTATGCTTGCCTCTTAATGTATTTTCAAGCTATTGCAGGCCTGGATTAGTGTTTTGCCTAAACCTCTTCTAGTGTGTTAACTTGACCTCGAGATTGTGTAAGCCATAGTTGCCTTATGACTGATCTAGTGTGGGTTCAAGCATAGATGAGTGTTCATTTTACTTTGGTGCATCACCTGTTATCTTTCTTAGGAGACCTTATCACCTTTCTAACCCTTTTCCCTATGAATCATTAATTTATCTTTTAGTTTAGGTGAGCATCAAAGAGAAATTGACCTACTCTGAAGATTTAACCTTGCTACAGGATACCCATAGCTTGAGGTTGTTCCCATGCTTTTAGATGGAAGTGAGAGAGCCTAAAAAAATCTCCCACAAGGGTGAAATTCCATGCTGCAATAGGGCCAAAATATTGTCAATGAGGGCTATATCTTTTTTCTCATTACACTAATCAATGAATCATATTCATAGACACATCCAAATGGGAATTATAAGGCCATAAAGGCCATTTTTTAGTCTCAGTCAGGCCCTAAGATCAAATTTTTTAGTTGACCAGATGCATCCATTAAGATAAATGCATCATCCTTGAGTGTGAAATTGAGAAAACTTACATTTCATGTTAGAGGAAAACCATGAGGGATAGAGATGAACCGTCAACACCCACACTTTTATAGTTGAGTCTTATAAGCAAACCTAGGAGGATTCCCTCTTAATCAACATGGGTGAGACATAGAAATGTCTTTTCTCTCACAACCAAATCTCCCTTAAAAGGTTAAAATCTTGTCTATGGTGGGCATATTTTTTATCTTGTTAGCCTAATCGATGAACCATATTTTCAAACACATTTGAATGAGTGTTTTAATGATAGAATGACCCTTGTTTAGTCTTGATCAAGCCATAGGAGTGAAACTTAGAGTTGACCAGATGCATCCCTTAAGAGAATCTCTTCATTCCTAAGTGTGGAAATTGAGTGAACTCCTATTGCACATTGTAGAATAATCATGAGGGATAGAGATGAATCTTTAGCTCTCAAATTTACATAGATGAGTCCTCTAAGAAACCCTATGAGGATTAAGTCTCAATCAACATGGGTGAGACACAAAAATGAGTTCTATCTCATAGCTAAATCTCTCTTAAAAGGCCAAAAACTTGTCAATGGAGGGCATATCTTTTGCATTTTTAGCCCATTTAATGAATAGTCTTCATAGACTAGTCTATATAAGAATTTTAAGGCTAGAATGAATCTTTTTTGGTCTTGATAAGCACTGAGAGTGAAAGTTATAGTTGACTAGATGCATCTTTTAAGATAATCTCCTTGTCTTTGATTATGAAA
This sequence comes from Torreya grandis, assembly GCA_037957365.1. Classification (NCBI taxonomy): domain Eukaryota; kingdom Viridiplantae; phylum Streptophyta; class Pinopsida; order Cupressales; family Taxaceae; genus Torreya; species Torreya grandis. Next base: position 149,054 of record JARHVA010009817.1, read on the forward strand.
ACTAAGTAAACTTCTATCATGCATTATAGAAGAATAATGAGGGATAGAGATGAACCATTAGCTACCACACTTGCACAAACAAGTTATTTAAGAAAAATTAGGAGGATTCTCTCTCATTTGACATGGGTGAGATGTGGAAATGAGTTTTCTCTTGTAACCAAATATCTCTTAAAGGGATAAAATCCTTTTAGTGGGGGCATATATTCTAGATTATTAGCCTAATAGAATATCCTTTTTTGTAGAATCACCCAAATGGGTATTTTAAATCTAGAGCATCCCTTATGTGGTCTCAATCAAGCCCTAGGAGTGAAAGTTTTAGTTGACTAGATGCATCCCTTAAGATAATCTCCTCATCTTTTAGTGGGAAAACTAAGTGAACTTATATTACTCATTGATACAGAACCATGAGGGTTAGAGATAAACCATTATCTCTCACACTTTCATGAATGATTCCTATAAAAAACCCCAAGAGGATTCTACCTTACAATAACAAGTTTTATTTTGTAGCCAAATCTCTTAAAGGGATAAAATCTTGTCAATGGTGGCATATATTTTGGCTCATTAGCCTAATCGATCAACCATATTTGTAGACTCATCTAAATGGGTGTTTTAAGGATAGAACATCCCTTGTCTAATCTTGGTTAGGCCTAGGGAGTTAAATTTAGATTTGAATGGATGCTTCATTTAAGAGAATATCCTCATCCTTGAGTGTGCAAATTGAGTGAACTTCCATTATGAGTTGTAGGAGAATCATGAGGGCTAGAGACAAAATGTTTTCTCTCCCATTTGCATATATGAGTCTTCTAAGTAAACATAGGAGTATTCTCTTTCACTTGATATGAGTGAGACATGAAAATGAGTTATATCTTGTAGCTAAATCTCTTTTAAAGGGCCACAAACTTATCAGTGGGGGGCATATCTTATGGATCATTATACCAATCAATGAACCATCTTTTTGGACATATAAATGAAAATTTTAAGTCTAAAATACCCCTTGTTTAGTATTGGATAGGCCCTAGGAATAAAGTTACAATTGATTGGATGTATTCCTTAATACAATCTCCTTGTCCCTGAGTGTGTAAACTGAATAAAATTATATCATGTGGTGCAAGAGAGATGTTAGGGATAGAGATGAAATGTCATCTCCAAAAATTTCATATATGTGTCCTCTAAGAAACCCCAAGAGGATTCTATCTCACTCAAAATGGGTAAGACATGACAATGAGTTTTTTCTCATATCCAAATCTCTCTTAAAGGTCCAAAAGCTTGTTAGTTTAGGGCATATCTTATGGCTTGTTATCCCAATCGATGAACCATAGTTTTAGACACATACATATGGAAATTTAAGTCTATAAGGGCCCTTTTCTAGTCTTATTTTGGCCTTGAGAGTGAAATTTATAGTTGACTGAATGCATCCCTTAAGAGAATCTCCTCATCCCTAAGTGTGAAAAATTGAGTGAACTTCGATCATACATTGTAGGATAACCATGAAGGATAGAGATGAACCATAATATACCACAATTGCATGGATGAGTTTTATAAATAAACCTAGGAGGATTCTCTCTCACTCAACACATGTGAGACACAACAATGAGTTTTCTCTCAGAGCCAAATATTTCTTAAAGGGCCAAAAGCTTATAGGTGGAGGACATATATTATATCTCATTATCCCAATAGATTAAACATCTTCATAGACACATCTGAATGGATGTTTTAAGGATAAAACAATTTTCTACTCTTAGATGGGCCCCATATGTGAAAGTTGAGGTTGATTAGATGTATCCCTTAAGATAATCTCCTCATCCCTAAGTGTGAAACTGAGTAAAATTCCATTACACATTATAGGAGTAGCATGAGGGATAGAGATCAAATGTCAATTCTCACACTTTCAAAGACAAGTCCTCTAAGTAAACCCAATAGGATTCACTCTCACTTGATATGGGTGAGACAAAATAATGAATTTTCTTTTGTAGCTAAATCTCTCTTAAAGGGCCAAAAGCTTATTAGTGTGGGGTATATCTTCTAACTCGTTATCCCAATCAAAAAACTATCTTTATAGACATGTGCAAATGGCATTTTAAGGCTAGAAAAACCATTCTTATGTCTTAATTAGGCCTCAAGAGTGAAAATTTTAATTGATTAGATGCATCCCTTAAGAGAATCTCCTCATACTTAAGTGTGTAAACTAAGTAAACATCCATTACATATTATAGGAGAACCATGAGGGATAGAGATGAATCATCAGATGTCACCCCTTTATAGACAATTTATATAAGTAACCTTCAGAGGATTTCATCTCACTTGATATGAGTGAGACACTATAATGAGTTATCTCTCATAGCCAAATCTCTCTTAAAGAGCCAAAGGCTTGTTAGTGAGAGGCATATCTTTTAGATTATTAGCCCAATCAATGAATCATATTCATAGACATGTCTAGATGGGTGTTTTAAGACTACAATATCCTTTGTCTAGTCTTGGTAAGGCCTTGTGAGTTAAATTTGAAATTGACTGGACACATCCCTTAAGAGAATATCTTCATCCTTGAGTGTGAAAACTAAGAGAACATCTATCACACAGTGTCAGAGAACACTGAGGGATAGAGATAAAATGTAATCTTCCAAACTTGTATGGATGTGTCCTATAATCAACCCTAGGAATATTTTCTCTCACTCGACATGAGTGAGACATGGTAATGAGTTTTTATCACAACTAAATAACTCTTAAAGGGAAAAAACTTATCACTGGGGGGAATATATTCTATTTCATTATCCTAGTCAATGAACCTCATGGACACATCTAGATGGGAATTTTAAGGCTATAAAAACCCTTGTCTACTCTTAGTTAGGTCCTAAGAGTGAAAATTATAGCTGACTAGATGCATCTCCTTGTCCCTAAGTGTGCAAACTAAGCAAGATTCTATCACATGTTACTAAAGAACCATGAGGGATAGAGAAAAACCATTAGCTCACACACTTACATGGATGAGACCTCTAAGTAGCCCCAATATTATTCTCTCTCACTTGACATGATAAAAACATGGCAATAAGTTTTTTATTAGATCTAAATATCTCTTAAAGGGGTAAAAGCTTGTCAGTGGGGGCATTTCTTATGGCTCATTAGTCCCATTGATGAACCATATTTTTAGATACATATAGATGAACATTTTAATGCTATAACATCCCTTGTCTAATCTTAGTTAAGCCCCAAGAATGAAAGTTATAGTTGACTAGATGCATTCCTTAAGAGAATTTCCTCATCCCTAAGTGTGCAAACTCAATGAACTTTTACCATGCATTGTAGGATAAATGTGAGGGATAGAAACAAACTGTCAGCTCCCACACTTGAATGGAGGATTCCTCTAATAAACTCCAATAGTATTCTCTCTCACTTGACATGGGTGAGATATGACAATGAGTTTTATCTCATAGCCAAATCTCTTTTAAAGAGCCAAAACATGTCAGTGGGGGAAATATCTTATGGATCATTATATAAATTGATGAACCATATTTATGAAAACATTTAGATTGGAATTTTAAGGATGAAATGGCCATTTTCTAGTCTTGATTAAGCTCTAAGAGTGAAAGTTTTAGTTGATCGGATGCATCCCTTAGAGAATCTTCCTATCCATGAGTGTGTAAATTAAGTAAAATTCTATCATGAATTATAGGGTAACTATGAGGGATAGAGATAAAACATCATCTCCCACACTTACATGGATGATTCATATAAAAAATAGGAGTATTCTCTCTCACCCGACATGGGTGAGACATGACAAGTTTTCTCTCACAACCAAATCTCTCTTAAAGGGTCAAATTATTATTAGTGAGGGGCATATCTTCTAGCTCATTAGCACAATTGATGAACCATCTTCTTAGACATGTCTAGATGGGGTTTTTAAGGCTATAATGACCCTTTTATGATCCAAATTAGGCCTTAAGATTGGAAGTTTTAGTTGATTTAATGCATCCCTTAAGAGAATCTCCTCATCCTTGAGTGTGCAAACTGAGCAAACTTCCATCTCACATTGCAGGAGAAGCATGAAAGATAGAGATTAATAATTAGATCTTACACTTTCATGGATGATTCCTATAAAATAATCAAGAGGATTATCTCTTGATCAATATAGGTGAGACATGATAATGATTTTTTATCATAGTCAAATCTCTCTTAAAGGGCCAAAAGTTTATCAGTGGGTGTGTATCTTTTAGATTGTTAGTCCAATAGATGAACCATATTTTTAGACACATATAGGTGGACCTTATAAGGATATGAAAATTCTTTCTTGGTCTCAATTGGGTCCCAAGAGTGAAAGTTGTAGTTGACTGGATGCAACCTTTAAGAGAATCTCTTTGTTCTTGAGTGTACAAACTAAGCAAAATTTTGTCACATGTTGCAAGAAAACCATGAGGAATAGATATGGATCATTAGCTACCACACTTGCACAAATTATTACTATAATAAACCCCATTAGGATTTTCACTCACTCGACACGGTCAGGACATGAAAATGAGTTTTCTCTTACAGCCAAATTTCTCTTAAAGGTTCAAAAACTTGTTAGTGGGGGAATATCTTATGGCTTGTTATCCCAATTGATGAACCATATTCAAGGATATATTTATATGGGTGTTTTAAGGATGAAAAAACCCTTATCCAGTCTTTGTTAGGCTTTATGAGTGAAATTTAAAGTTAATTGAATGCATCCCTTAAGAAAATTTCCTTATCCTTGAGTGTAAAAATTGAGCTAACTTATGTCATGTAGTATAGGAGAATCATGATGACTAGAGATGAATCACAAGCTCCCAAACTTACATGGATGAATCCTGTAATAAAATCTAAGAGGATTATATCTCACTTGACATGGGTGAGTCAAAATAATGAGTTTTATTTCATAGCCAAATCTCTCTTAAAGGGCCAAAAGCTTGTCAGTAGGGGACATATATTTTGGCTTATTATCCCAATCGATGAATCATATTTTTTGACACATCTAAATAGACATATAAAGGATACAACATCCCTTATATAGTCTTGGTAAGGCCTTAGGAGTGAAGTTTGTTGTTGATCGATGCATCCCTTAAGAGTATTTCCTCATCCTTGAGTGTGTAAACTGAGTGATCTTCCATTGCATGTTACAAAATAATCATGAGGGATAAAGAACAACCATCATATCCCATAATTTCACGGATAATTATTCTAATTAACCTTATTAGGATTCTCTTAATTGACATGGGTGAGAAATGACAACAAGTTTTATCTCATATCCAAATCTTTCTTAAAGGCCCAAAAGATTATCAATAAGGGCATATCTTTTGGATCATTAGCCAAATCGATGAACCATATTTATAGACATGTCTAGATTGGAATTTTAAGGATAAAAAATCCCTTGTATAGTCTTAATTAGGATTTAGGAGTGAAAGTTGATGTTGATCAAATGCATCCCTTAAGAGAATCTCCTCATCCCTGAGTGTGCAAACTGAGTGAACTTCCATTATATAATGCATGAGAACTATGAGGGATAAATATGAACTATCATCTCCCACACTTGCATGAATTTTTACTCTAATAAACCCTATGAGTATTGTCTCTCAATCAACATGGGTGAGACATGACAATGATTGTTATCTCATAGCTAAATATCTCTTAAAAGGGCAATGAGTTTTCTCTCATATCCAAAAATTAGTTGGGGTATATATTTTATCTCATTAGCCTAATTGACAAACCATATTTTAATAAATATCTAGATGGGTGTTGTAAGGCTATAAGGTCCCTTGTCTAGTCTTAATCAGGCTCATGAAGTGAAATTTGTAGTTGACCAAATGCATCCCTTAAGAGAATCTCCTCATCCCTGAGTGTGTAAATTAAAAAAACTTTCATTGTATGTTGTAGGATAACCATAAGGGATAAAGATAAACAATAATATCTAAAAATTACATGGATGAGTCTTATAATTAACCCCAATAGTATTATCTCTCACTTGACATGGGTGAAACATAATTATGATTTTTCTCTCATAGATTTCTTATCTCTTAAAGGGCCAAAAGCTTGTCAGTGGGGGGCATATCTTTTGGATCATTAGCCCAATTGTTGAACTATATTTTTAGACACATATAAATGGGAATTTTAAGGATATAACATATCTTGTCCATTATTAGTTGAGCCCTGAGAGTGAAAGTTGTAATTGAGCAGACGTGTCCTTTAAGAGAATCTCCTCATCCTTGAGTGTGCAATCTGAGTGAAATTATGTCAAGAATTGAAAGATAAATTTGAGGGATAGATATAAATTGTTATCTTTCATAATTACATGGATGAGTCCTCTAATCAAACCTAGGATTATTCTCTCTAACATGAAATGGGTGAGACACAGTATTGAGTTTTATCTCATATCTAAATATCTCTTAAATGGACAAAAACTTGTTAGTGGGGGGCATATCTTATGGATCATTAGTATAATCAATGAACCATATTTATAAACATATCTAGATGGGAATTTTAATTCTATAATGACCCTTATCTAGTCTTGATTAGGCCCTATGAATGATAGTTACAGTTGACTAGATGTATCCCTTAAGAGAGTCTCCTCATCCCTACGTGTGCAAATTGAGTGAACTTTCATTGTGCATTATAAGAAAACCATGAGGGATAGAGGTGAACCATTATCTCCCACACTCTTAAAAATGATTCTGATAAACAAATCTAGGAGGATTCTCCCTCATTTGACATGGATGAGACACAATAATAAGTTTTCTTTCACAGTTAAATCTCTTTGAAAGGGCCAAAAGTTTGTCAGTGGGGGGCATATCTTATGGCTTGGTATCCCAATTAATGAACCATATTTGCAGACACGTTCAAATGGATGTTTTAAGTCTAGAATTAGTGTTTATTTATTTTTATAAGAAATAAACTTAGAGAAGAGTGTGAAACCTACTACTTGAGTTAGATAACCTCAAAAGGAATATAATAAGTTTGTCTAGTGTCCTTTTTGAATTAAATGAGTAACGACTAGATCATAGAGAGGAATGCATTTTTTTTGCTTCTCTTTATTTCAATAATATAATATTCTTTACTTATGGCACCAACCACGTGAAGGTGGAAGATCATGTTACCACTAATCTACATTAAAATTGTTAGTAAAACATTTAAATAGGAATAAACACTTAATGATAAACTAATTCAAAATTAAAATACAATAAATCAAATATGTTAACTATATTATTTTAAAATACAAGATGAATTGTTCATACTAACATTACCAAGTTAATCCAATGTAGCTTCATGATTATCTCTATTTTTAAGTGTTTCAAGAATTGCTTCATGCTTGGATTCACGAACATTCCATAAACTTTTATTGTTAGTATTTCCATGATATTTGATCATTTGAATATTTTTAATGATAACTAGATTTGAATAATGAAGCACCACCCTGTGTGTTTCAAATTCCTCAAATAACACTTGTTTTATTTTTCTATGATAGTAACTATAAATTGAAGTTCTTATAAGCACTATGGATCCAATCAGATAAATTAGGTCTTCTCCATCCATGATATTTATGGTTTATTTTTTGCCTCTACACAATGACACAAGTAATAGTCTATATCTCATCATTATCCTTAGGTAAAATGATTGAAAAAACATGCCCTAAATTTAAAGTATAATCAATTTTTAAGCATATATAGGAAAAAATGGAGATATCACTGATAGAACTAAGGCTACAATTCAATTAGAAATAAATTGTACCTAGTTACACAAGATTTGAGATCTGGTCAAAGTCAATCAATGATGCCATTTCATGATCCATCAATAGATGGAGTGAATGGCTACTCTCTACAGGTGTTATGGGTCTATAATACCATTCATCAATGTATTATTTTGACTGACATTCATACTAATTAAATTCCATATCACCTAAATAAAAACATGCTATATACTTAGTATTAATAGTCCCTAAACTAGAATTTGAGCTTTGAATGGAGTGGAAAACACTCTATCTAGGTACTATAATGCAATATTCATACAATACCTTGTATTTTTCCTCCATTAACCAAAATAGTCTTCACACATGAGAATATTTATCTGATCCATGACAAAAAAAAATATTACCCAAGTCATAATACTTATATTATCGATCAAATTAGCACCATCCTTATGTTTTCCATACTCTTTTTTAAAGGCTCCTTTTACATATGCACATTCACCACAATGTTTCCCTTTTCCATGCTCAACCTCATTATTCTTATGCATTCTACTTAACTAGTATAACATTCAATAAATTTTAAACTATCCCACACAATTGTTTGACCAAATTTAGTGTGTATCAAACATGATTTAACTCAAAACAACCTGGGACAAAATCTGGAGAATTTGATCTATCATCACTCATAAATTGGTACTCCCTTAAAATCTTTTTGTTGTTGTCTATGATATTAGGTGCATGTCTGAATGTAATATGCAAGAAAATTCCAACTTGAATTAAATTATAGTATTGGGATTGAACCTCATTATATGTTTGTAGTGTGTAATTATCAACAAAGTCCATAATTGAAACAATGATGTCAACTAGGAATTTATCCTTGTATATCTTGAAGCGATTATCTAACCATTTTTATTTGTGTGTGTCTTGCATATTGGTAGATAATATTATTATTTAATTCAAACATGAAATCAAATACATAAACTTTGGTCATAACCAAATCACATCTATATTGATGATTCTTTTCCATATTTTAACACATACTTTATAGATTTGTACTTCTTATAATCAACTAGTTACTTTCCAAATTCATGTGAAAAGTATTCATGTATACAACTAGTCAAATTTGATAAACCACCACAATTGTTATATGTTTCATATAAACATTATTTCATAAAAAAATGGTTGTTCCTTGGGTCTTTGATAGAAAAGAATTTGGATTAATTCTATTGATTTTTTAGGTGGGTAATCCACCATACAGTCATATATAATCTCATCAGTATGTAAAGTATAATGTATATGATGAAAAAATATAAAAATGCATAAAAAATATAACATGTACCCTAAAACAACATGTGGTGTGGGTTTAGTTGTTTGTTAACATAGAAAGGCTTGCACATCTCAAATGACTTTTGGCTAATTAATAATTGGCTATTAAATTTTTTAATAGACTTTTTATAAAATTATGTTTAGGTCATGTCCAAGAAATGTTTTGCATGTGTCGCATGATTTTTTGAACTTTTTATTATTTTGAAAAATATATTTTACATTAGATGATACCCTTGAATTCTCATGACAAAATTGTTCCATCAAATGTCTTGTTCATTAAACTAATACCTTATCTTTTCTTGGGAATCTATCACTAAATTCCCAACAATCCATGAGTAAAGGGTCATAAAGCCTTATTTTTATTTTTATAGTATGAATCAAATTTTTTCTATTCAAGTTCAAAGATTTACCACTTTCACTAAAAATTTGAGATTTATATGTTTGCTTACACATTATATATTATATTATTACTCATCATGCTGCATTACTAGATTTTTTTCAACTTTTATTACCTATGACCTTAAACACATTAAATAGATCCTTTACTATTGCATTATTTCTTCCATCCATATTATTTGTTCTCAAGCCTAAATTATACACCACAGGGCACATTTTTTACATTTTCATTAATTTAAAAAATAGTTAACATCATTTTGTATAACTTTTTTCCTTAAATTAATAGTCCCATACACATTGAGCATTACATTAAAATATTCTTTTTGACATTTTACCTTCCATAGGTTCTATTATTTTCTCATCTATTTAAACCAAATACCTTGGTGTTTGTCATTTTATCCTTGGAGGTGTGGGTGTAGGATCTATATTTTATATTAAATTGTGTGGTGTTGCCACTTCAACCATACAAGATATTACATGGTTGGATAGATACATTAGACCCTACAGGTGAAGTGAATTTATCTTCATTAGGGGAGACATGAATTGGGGTCATTACTTGATGTTGATTATAATCATGCTAAAAAAATTCATTATAGACAGATGTTTCATTATATTGTATTTCTCCATATGTTTCATCAATCATTAAAAATTCAATACTTAAATGATCTACATTTTAAACTTCATTATTCAATAAGGATTGATTAAGTTTTATTATCTCATTTGAATACATATCTAAAATAAATTCCATGGATTTGGGCATGTTATTTTCATTTAAAATATTACCTAGTGTGAATGAAGTACCTTCTATTTGCCTAGAAGCTCTTATAGATGCTCTCCTATCTGCTTGTATTTTTCTCTTTTTCTCTCTTCTATTTAATTTCCTCATTTATCATATCTTTAATTGGTCTTTTACAATGACTTACCAACCCCAATATTTATCTTTAATAAAATAAGTCAATTGTAGAATAAAATTTGAAGAATTTGTAGTGATTAAGATAAAGTGAATGTAGAATTTTCAAAATTACAGTAGTAAAAACTAGTTTAAAGTTTGTAAAAAGTAAAAATAATAAGAAAATTTCATGGGAATCGAGAAAAATCCATGAATCAAAAAGGGCATGCATGATTTTGAAAAGCTCGCACACCCTTTGTGATTCATAAATCAAATGAGAAAATGCATTTATTATGAGTAGGTTTTCAAAGGGTGTTTACACTTTGTAAAGAGTGTACAATTATAAAGGGTGTGTTCCATTTTTAGTTTTACAAAACTTTATTTTGACCTTTTACCTCCAAATTTGGTTCATTTTTAGTCATGGGAGGCATCAAACCTACTCCAAATCTTGTCATGATCTAGTCTATTTGATTTTGTGAAAAATTATGTGTATTTTCCATCTTTTGCAACCCATATAATCATTCAGATTTTATTATTTAAAAAAAACTATATGTATTTATAAAGGGGAAAACATAGTTTTTAAATATATAATTTTTTAATGTTAAACTATTATTTGTAATTATTACTTAATTTATACACAACATACCTCATTATGGATTATATACATCTCATTACAAATACCTTTATAACTTTTTTAATATTAATCAAACATTTATAAAACTTATATCTCAATAATCTACACATTGTCAGCTATGATTTAAAAAAAAATGATTTTCATGAAGTTAAGGTCAAAAATTTGTGTTCATACACTTGCAATTTCAATTTTCCAACTGTCTTAAATTATAAAATTATATTATATATATATAATTAATAAAAAATATTCTTGACAATATTTGACATTTCACCTATCTATATATGAGGTTTCATAAAAAAACTCATTTATTCTATAAAAAAAAGTGTGTTCGTACACATGCAATCTCCTTATCTTTTCACAAAAAATGACAAACCTATTGTTATAAATAAATATATTTCAGATACTTTGATTATCTAGGAATTGAAGTAAATTATATATTTATAAAATAAATTCAAAATTCCATAATTAATGTTCTCAGTCATTGTCAAATTCTTTTTTGAAGTGTCTCTAACATTCTCTCTAAGTTCAATTATTATTATTTTAAGGAAAAAAGTGTCACTTTGAGCCCCTCCCTTTTGTCCTCTATTATTCTGTGTCTATCTGATAATAATTTAGTGGAAGCCTATGAAAAATCTATAATCATAGAATGATAATTACTTCTTTAAGGAGTAAGTCAACCCCTCATCTAGAGCATAAAATTAGTGGTAAGTCCAACTCTAAAGTAAAATAATGGACCTATCCAAAATCAAATAGTATTAGGGAGTCTTCTATTAGTACCAAAAACATAGATAGACCAAATTATTGTAAAAATATCAAACTTAAACTCAAATTAATTAGAAAATATCACTAAAATGATGAAAAAATTATCTAATAATTTCATTGAAATTTAGAGAAACTATTGGGAAACAAGAATCAACCAATAGGATCTATTCATTCTCAAGGAATAAAAATCATAAATAGAATCATAAAAATTAGAATTAATTAAGGAATAATAAAAATGTTAAATCAAATCCTCAAAATGTTCCTCTCTCAATAAAATTTAATGACTTAGCTTTATCTAATTATTATAGAGTTCATAACGCAACTACCCATGGAGGTAATGAATACTTGCGTTTTTCTTAGCCTTTGGTTTTCTCATGAAAGAAATGATTTTTTTTTAAGTAACTCTAGTGAACCAATATAATCCAATTCTCTCATTGTTGAAGATTATGGTTTTCCCTTTAATGATGAAAATTAATGAGAGGATAATGTGGATGAAATTCATCAATCTCAAAAATTTCAATGAAAAAAAATGATATGAGGAGAAAATTAAAGCACACAAACTAGTTTTATACTCCAAATAATAAATACACACCCCCATATATTAATTTCAAAAATAACCAAAACCCACTTAAATAAAGTGGAAATTATACTTAAAATATTTAAGGTCATAGTATGGGGTTAGGATTATCCTTATCTTAGTATGGAATAGTTGAGGACATGAATAAAATAAAGGATAACATCTCCATACAAGAGTTATCTTAGCTTATATACCAAAGGTATTTTTTACTAAAATATTTTCTAGACAAGGAAAAATCCAAGATAACTCATACTAACATGGTTACATACAAAGGAAAAATTGAGACAATCGATTTTACTCACGATGAGAATGTTTGGGAAAAATATTCATAACTACTTAGAGTATTTTTGAGATTTTGAAAATGTAATGCCATATTTAATTTGTCAAAACCTAGAAATAAACCTTATAAATTCCACTAAGAGAGTGATTCAACCACAAAAATATGATGTTAATGTATCAAAAAGTTGACAAATATTCATGTGTCATTAGCATTTGAATCAATAGTTCAATATAATATTGATATACAAGTGGTGGATACCCCTAAAGCCTTTGGTTTATTATTGAGTATAGATTAGTCTAGGTAAGGGGTTGAATGTATATAGCCACTGATTTATCTCATGTGTAGTTAACTTGGAAATGAGTATAAAAATAGATTCACATTTAGAGAGAGCCTAAAATGAAATACATCATTACTAAATATTACTAGAAAAATGAAAATACAAAAGTGATGGATACTAAAATTGATGTGTTCACATTAAATAATATAGAATGAATGATAAGGAATCAAGATCAAAATCTGGGAAATGAATTATATATTTTGCATGTTGTTGTGGAAAATTATAAATAAGGATAGTGAACATGTGTAGTATTAACTAATTCCAATGGAAACTTTTTTACTATCTATAGGCTGTAATTCCATTATACCAATAAAATTTTAGAGTGTGAGGCTTTGATTTTAGGTTCAAGGTTTGATATTGACCATGGTGTAATGTTTTTTGAAAGTATATGATGAATCCAAATTAATAGGTAATCTTATAATAAGTATTTTTTAATACCATTATAGGTTCCTTAACTAATAAAAATATATAACATGGGATCTCTTTGAATACGCTATATCTTTCAAAACATTCTCCATTCCCAAAGAAAATAATGAAAAGGTGATGTTTTGACCACCTCTACAGTAAACTTATCCCCTCTTACAAAGATGATGTAAAAAACTCTCCATTGGGATGATATCATTCCCTTGGTACTAGGTAATGTTGGTAACTTATAGTAATTTAATGATGAAGTGAAAATCCTATGGTCCCTTAATAATATGAATTCTTTCAATGATAAAATTTTGGATGAAAAAACACAAAAACTTAATGCATTATGGAATGTTTGAATTGAAAACAAGCAATATATCTAAAGGTATGATCTTGCTAGAGAAAATATTTAATGAAAAAATTAAAAAATCCCTAATAAAAATCATAACCCTTGTGAGAAGGAATTCATGAAATTGAATTTAGGTAGAATTGAATAACCTTATATGGTGAATATAGGGAAGACATATTTAGAAGAAAAGAGTATTTTACTATAAAAATTATCAATAGAGTGTAAATAATTCATTTCTTAATATTATAAGGACCTACAAGAATTTAATCATAGGATTATGACCCACACTATTCCATTTAAACTAGGCATAAACCCATTTAGGGAAAAAAAAAAGATTGTTAACCCCCTCTGAGAACATATTATACCTAAATTTTTTTATAAACTTATTTTAGACAAACTTATCTTCCCCATTAGACATTGTTCATGGGTTTCTACCTTGGTTCTTATTAGAAAAAATAACATAGGATTTTTACAATGTGTGGAGAGAAGATAACTTCCTTTTACCTTCATAGGATGAAGTTTTTAAGATGTTAAATGGATTAAAGATGATGTTCCTCTTGGATAGATTATTTGGATCTAATTGAAATTTGTATGCCAACAAGATAGGTATAAAAATACTTCTACCATGAAGTGGGGAAAATTTTCCTATAAATGAATAATTTTTTGTCTCATTAATGTAGGTACAACCTTTTAGTGTGTAATAGACCTTGATTTCAAAGGAATTATTGGTAAATGTGTTATAATTTACCAGGATGATATTATTATGTTTTTGAAAGATAATAATGAACATGTAGGACACTTGAAAAACATATTAAAAAGGTTTAGGATGGATGAAATATCTCTAAAATATTAAAAGAGCATTTTCAGAGTTGAACATGATAAATTTCTTAACCATATTGTTAATATGAATGGTATAGTTTTGGTCCCAGGTTGTCTAAAGTAATATCTAGTATATTATATACTAATATCAAGAAAGAGATTAGGTATTTATTTAGTAATATTAAATGTGTTAAGAATTTTATTTTTTGATCTACTGAGATAGTGAATCTAAATTCTATGTTAAAGTAGGATTCAAAAATTAAAATGGGAAGATGTAACCAAACAAAATTTGCAAGACATCAAGCATGTGGTCATAATTTATCTAATGTTGAGCAGCCCAAATTATGAGATAGATTTAAATATATATTATTGTCTTAGATCACTTGATTACAACTATACTGACTATAAATAAACTACATGAAGATGGAAGGACAATTGTATTTAATATTTATCAAATAAAGGATGTGGATTTTAAGTATTGTATGGTTATGAAATAGGCGTATGACCTAGTTAAAGTAATGAATTTTAGATATTTCATTATAAATATAAAAATACATGTTATTCTTCCTAACATAGAATTAAATTCTTTACTCAATCATATAAAGTTGGGAGAGAGAAGAGGGAAATGAATGTCAATCATCCATGAATTTAATATATATATTAAAGAAATAAAATAGTTAGAGACCAAGCGATATGCTAGATTATGGAAGCAAAATTTGTTAAAGAACCAAATGAATTTTTTTTGAAGCAGAGTAGTAAAACATGATTTTCATATTCTAATTCGAGGGTGAGAAAGATGAATGGTATGAAAATATCACCTAGTATCTTATCCATGGTACCTATGCACTTGATTTAAATTTCAATTAGTATAGATCCTTGAGGTTGAAGTTTAAAAATTACATAAAATCAAAATGTGTCATATACAAAAATAGATATTGAGTTTATCTTATAAGCCTAAAAAAATTGAAGGTAAAATAATTATGTAGTAACTTTACGAAGGATTAAGAGGCAAGATTTAATCTAGATACACCACCACACACAAGATCTTGAATGAGGGACAATATTCACCAAAATTTTTCAAATACTTTCCATTATTTTTAAATATCCAAAGGAAGATAAAATAATTTAGTTTTACTTAACTTATGGATATAAAGGAAAACGTTTTTCTTAGTGGGAAATTGACTTCGTGGGAATTAATAATGCCAATTATTAATTAGATCATAAGTTTATCCTAACTGTTATGGATTATTATACTGTATGAACCAAATCCAAGACCAAAAACCATAGCATAGTATAGGAAGTGATTTGGTGATATTCAATTTTGTGCTTATCTATTTCTAGTATGTCAAAATGGACAAACCTTCAAGTCAATAGAGTCAAAATGGTTGGCCTCAAATCAAAATATTAGATTTAAATTTGAATGTAAATATTAATATCAAAGGAATGGTTGGTTGAAGCCATAAATAAGAATAATATGTAAGTAATTAATAAATAAACATGTAATGATCCTTGAGGATGACATACCTTGAATGAATATGCATAATCAGTAGATATAAAAAGGATCAAAAAGTCCATGAAAACTTCTCCGTACATGGTATATCAAAAGAGATTATCCTTCCCTTAAAGCTATTTTTTCCTACTTATCAATTAATTTATGAATACAAAGGAGAATCATAGGTGATGTGAGATAGGTTAAATGATAATTGTAAAATGGAGGAGTTAAGAGAAAATAAATTTGTAAAATCACTAGGTACCAAGATTGGTTAAAATACAGCTCGATAAGAGGGACACTAATAAATATTTTAGGACCTTTTTAGATTAAATTCATTAAAATAAAGTAAACATGAAACTTTTGAACTTTTATGGTTAGGATATCATCAAATCTTATTAGAAATGGTAGGTAACAAGTCCATGGAATTGAAGACATTATGAATTAGGTCACAATATAGATTATATGTGAATGTATGCCCATAGCCATGTATCCTTAAAAGTTATACAATAAAAAAACTTAAAAGAGGAGCTAAAGGGAATAAAACATAGAGATTAAACACATACATAATAACTTACATTTCTATAACTAGAGAACAAATCTCTTAAATCTTAAAATACATGAGCACATAAAAAATAAAACTACTATTATCTATTTATTACATTAGGACTAGATTATTATAACATAAGATTGAATAAATCAAAAGGAAACTAAATTTCCACATTAAATATGCCAAGGTGAAGGTTCTCTATTCTCCATAATAAGTAGGTCTGATGAAATAAATGTGAATATAGATATCAACAAAATTTAGTACTTGAAACCACTCATAGTGTTTGAATGGCATGGAAACCTGAGTTAGATTGTGATCTTATCCAAAATGTTCATAAATATGGTTCATGCCTACCATTATATTCTAGAAACAACCTTTAATGTGTTTGGCCTTGATATTCCCTTCTCATGTTCAATGTGCACTTAAAGATTTTCACATTATGAATCTAAACCATTACATGAATGTGATGGACTATCAAGTTTATCATATAAATTATGACGTCCATTTATTCACACTTAACATTAAAAACAATTGTATACTCTAAAAAAGTGACATTTGAACAAAAAAATCTCCTTTGGGGTTGTGATATTAACTATGAACCCTTTGAAAATAGTAACTAGTTAGAAAAAAGAGTGAAAATTATTAAAATAAAAGTATGAATATCTTTTTAGATGATGAGGACTGCTCATTTTGTTGTGGATGATCTTGCATCAAACACCTTGGCTAAATAAATTTTTGAGCTCCTTATCAATATTGAGACATGAATTTTTGAAGATCAATGCTAAATTAACCAATCTTAGTTATATTTATCCATGTGGAGTATTCATCCACTTTATTTTTCCACTTAATTAGGTATTCAACATATTCCTTGCCTTTTGTCTTTTTAACAACCCATGAATCAATAATTAATTTAATCTCTTATCTTTACCCATAATTTATTCTTTCCAATCCAAACTTTGTGGATTGGCTCTTGTTTCTAAGTTGAATTCTCTCCTTTGTAAAAAGGTATATAGATTTGAAACATTTAAAATTTTGGATATATGCATCCCTTTTAGAAACTCTAGTTTATATACATTAGTGTAAATTTTATTTAGACTTGATAATGTCCTATTTTCTTCCATTTTAATTTATTATGTCCCCTTAGAGAACCTATCCTTCCTCAAATAAGCAAGTATTAAATATCCAACTTGGAATTATCCTTCTCTTCTTCTATAATCTACATGAGTTTTATAGCCTTTATCACTGTTTTAAAATTTCTTCTTCACTTGTTTATGAGATTCCTATGTATACCCTACACAATATTCAAATTATACACTCTTCATACCCATATTATTGAGATTTATTATGTCTATGACATCCCATTGACTGTTTCCATACACAATTTGAAATGATGTTTTACTAGTGCTCTTATTCACTAATTCATTGTATAATTTTTTTACTTTCAACATTATCAAATCCCATTGTCTGGGGTTATCTCTAGTCAAACACCTTAAAATTTTCCTCAAATACCTATTTAATAATTTAGTCTATCCATTAATATATATATGGTATGTTGAACTAAACTTCAAACTAGTGCCTAATTTTTCTCATAATTTTTGTAAAAATTGTCTCTATTTGACACAATACTTTTATGAAATCTTTGACATCTAACAATTTCCTTAAAAAATAGATTCACATTATGAGTGTCATCACTAATATTATTACTTTTTATAAAGTTTTCAAGATTTGAGAATCTATCTATTTTACTAAATTTTCATTAACATTTTATCTTTAATTAAAAAATTAAGAAAAACTTTAAGAAAGGGGGAAGGTGTAGATGAACCTAGGTTTTGTTGCACTCTCCATGATCCAGATGATGTGAAGTACTCCTATTTGGCTGGGGAGGAATGACCTACAATAAGAATAAGACTATAAATTTGATTTATTATTAAGGTTGGAGAGTGGATTGCCCAACAAGTGCTAGATCCAATTAGTACAAGACTCACTAAGAAGGCCGTCAATCCACTTGTTTTAATAAATTAAGTTTTGAAGAATGCTAATAAGAAGTATTTGCATAAATAGATGAAACATGTTTTAACACAATGTAATAAAATGATTTTCAAGAAATTGATTGCTTTAACAAAATGACATTAACTTATGCAAAACAAATGCTAAAGTGCTAAAATATGGTTTAGGTTCTTATTTTTAGATCTGTATTATGATAGGGGTCTAAAAACAAGGATTTTGGTTGAGATTGATAGGTGTTTTTAACTTTATATTTTGGAAAAATACAATTACGTAGAGATCAATGCCAGTTACTAGTTAACCAATGTTGATCACTAGTGAACCGATGTCGATCAAGGATGATTGATGTTGGTCACTATAAATTTTTATGGTTTTGGATTTTGGGCAAAAGTGACTTTTTGGGCTAGTTTCAAGGGATTTTTGGGTTGTTTAAATGTTGGTTGATGGTTATAAAGGAAAAATTAAAACTCAAGGATATCACACACAAATGTTTAATACTTAAAGGCTGGGAATGGTTAGTGGGAATTTGGTGAAAAATGTGTGTTAAAGTTGAAGAACTCCAACACAAAAGAGAGTGTGGGGAGATATTATAAGGGGTGAAAGCAATAAAAGACTAAAATAATATATGAAAATTACAAAAAGCACATAATACTTAGTTTTTATGGAGTTAATAGCCTAAAGATGACTTGAAGTTGAATGAGAGCTGGTTGGAAGCCTAAAATAAAATGGGAAGAATAACGATGCTTGAATCCTTAGTCTTAAGGTGATGAAGTACTCCTTGGTCTCTAGACTAGTTCTCTAGTTCACTAGATAGCTCTAGTTTGGCCCTAGTTCACGTAAGAGTTTAGTTCTTTCTCTAAATGATTCAATCTCTTGAACAAAGGTCAAGAGTAGTCTTAAGTAGTTGATGTCGATCTTGGTCAATTTGTGTCGATCAAGGGATGACTGACATCAATAAAGGTAGAATAGGTCCTACTTGCCAAAATAGTCTTTTACAATTAATTTTGGTAGTTAAGACCATTATATATGGTCCATGTTGGTTTAATGAAGTGAGATCACATGGGTAAAAAAAGTCTAGGGAGGTTGGGGAGTAAATATTAGGGTAAGAAATAGTCTTAAAAAGTTATGACTTAAATGCTAGAGTAAGAAATGGTCTTAAGGAAAGGTGTCACTAAGTTATCCATGGGCTTGGTTAGGGTGAGGTGTAAATAGATGTTTATTACCTTAATTAATTAAATAATTTAACTAAATTTGGATAGGGGTAAATGGGTTTTTAAAGGTAAAGGGGCCTGAAAGGGGGTAAGGGGATGCTTTAGCCAAAGGGATCCATGGGGTGGTTTAAAGGGTTTATGCGAGATCTACAACCATAGTGTATGGTTTTATAGTGTCTACATTTTCCCCTTTTTGTTGCACAATTTGCATCAACAAGATAAAAAATAAAAACTGATGGTTGGTGGAAGGTTAGATGCTCCAAGTATGGGAGGAGGTGTTTCCCCTCAAATCAGGAATTGACTAGGTGAAATAGAGTTGGGTGTGGGTTTGAGAAGTGGATAAGTGGGTGATAAGTTGAGTTAGTTGGTTGGAAATTGAAGCACTAATGGGCACAAAGAATGTGACTAATTATGATATTGTAGATAGTGCATAGACTAGGCTACCATAGTTGAAATAAGTTATAAAATAGGTTTGGTACTAGAAGGAAAAGTGATAGGGTAACCGACTATATTAACAATATGTGCATGTTGGCTTAGCACAAATAAACTCAAGTCTCCTACACAAGGTTTATGTGTTCATAGGGATACAAAAGTAGGATGTGATATTGAGAATAAAAAATTATGATAGGTTTCAGGACCGTAATGGGTCATGATCTGATGCACCTAATGGGTTATGTGCAAAAGTATCACATATTTGTAAGGTTGTCAAACATGGCAAGGTAGTCTATACAGTCAAGGTGACCAAGGCAAGGTTGTTGTAGAAATTAAAAATGGTAGGTAAGAGTGACTAATTTGAGGTAGAGTGGTTATGGGTTTTGGAGGAGAATAATGTGATCTCTGATGTTTGTTTGATGATTGATGCAAAGTTTGGGTGGTGTTATTTATGTGATGGTGTATGATTATGTTTATGTGATGATTCATGTTATGATGCTTTATGATGAAAAGTTGATATGATGACATGTTTGGGTTATGGTTATGGTTTGGTAGTTTTCCTTTTAGTAGCTGTATGCTTGATGTGGTTTATCGTATTTTCATATCTATGATATTAGTTAATGTATCCATGTGATCCCATATTTAGATGCATATGTGATTTGGATATTATAGTTTTTTGAATCATTATCTAATTTATAAAAAAGGATTAAATGTGGTTTGGTTCATACACGATAAAAAATTGTTATGATTTTCATGCGATGAATTATTTTGACTTATGGTTGATGATAAGTAATATTGATTGGTTTCTAATGTATAGATGTGATTTAGAAATGAACATGAGATGTTGGTTTGATTAATTCACCACAAATAATCTTTGATGATGTTTATGTGATGGATAATTGGTTGAATTATGATTGTTTATGAGATGATTGATGTTGATATGGTTTAGTTATGTTGATCATAATGACTATGATGTGATTGGTCTTGATTTTTTGGTAAAAGGATTATAACACACCTAAGTGAATCATAATGAAATGATGTGGGCAAATTAAAATTTTTCATGATAAAAAACACCTAAATAAATAATGTGGATAAGTGATGAATATAATGTGACATAATAAAACACATAAGTGAAATAGGATGTTTATTCTATTTATAATGGTAAAATAGAATGCACACAAAACATTAAGTGAATTATGATGCCATTTATTTGTAATAGTTTAAATGATAGATGATTTAAAATTTTTAAAACCACTTTAACATATAGATTAATTTGGTTAAAATTTTACATGTAAAAAGAGTAAAGAAATGAGAAGATAATGTTTAATCAAACATAAGATAGATGCCTTAATGAATGTTTCAACAAGTAGTCATGATGAAGAAGAAGGAGACGTGATGCTCTTTCATTGGGAAGGACCATAATAGAAAGATGGGTCGACTTATAAACATAATCCCATTTCATGCTTTGCATTATTGTTAGTTAGTTTGCTTAAGAAGTGACTTGACTACACAATGTCATGTAAGCTCAAAATCCCTTGATTTTTAGAGGGTAAAAAGGGGCATGTAAAAAAAAAGTGAATGGATGATAGTGTAACCTTCTTGTGTGGATGACTTGACCATTATGTAGGTGATGTAGGAACCATTATAGACAAGTACATGTCCTTATTTTGGTATAGACTAATCAATGCAAGAAGTTTATGAATGTTTTTATGAAAGCTAATCAATGCAAGAAGCTTTCCTTAGGATTGTTTTTGTTTTTGATTTTTGACTTGGGGTCCTTTGATTGGTTTTATTTTATGGGTTTGGGAAGCTGATCGGTGTGGGAAGCTTCCAAGTGATTATTTTTTGACAAATTTTGACTTAGCCATCCTTTAAGGGAGTGATCTAGGTTTTTGATTTGTTTATGTTTATAGTTGTCCTTCAAGGGAGAAGTCTACTTTTTCCAACAATTTTGATTATTTTGTGTAGCTATCCTTCAAGGGAGTAGCCTATAAGTTTTATACTTTTGACCCTAGTGATATTTTGTATCCCAAATTTATTTCTATTTTGTTTTAGACATGGACTAGTCTGTATAGGACTAAGGTTTTCCTTTATGGAGGAAAAACCATGACACAAGAAGGTTAATGATGGGTAAAGGAGATTTAAATGACAACAACCATGAGGATCCATTCTATAAGGGATGGAAAGTATCGATGAGAATCATGCCCTAAGTAGATCCATGGTACCTATGGTTAGGATTAGGTTAAGGCCATGATGGATAATCACATGATCTTGTACTTAATCAATTGCCCTTAAAATAATGAGATGAAGTTGTTTGAAAATAATGTATGAGCTTAAGTTCGACACAAGATGATTTAGAACTTGTTTTAACAAAAAAAATAGATGTAAATGGTTCAAGATTAAGTTTTGATATACCCCAGATCCACACTTATGCATAAATGGTTCAAGCCAATCAGGAGTGAAGATGTTATCTAGTCCATTTTTTGACACTTAATTAGACATGGAAAAAGTTCTAGATTGACAATGTTTATGTAGGAGGAATGAAAAAAATGATTCCATTTGTCTTCACAAGGTTGGTTAGGTGATGGTTTTTAGGCTTTTATTTTGCTTGTTAGACTTTGGTTTGTTAAGTAGGTTCAGGTGTAGGTTGAGACATAAGTGCCAAGGGTTGGTTTGGTCATTTTAAACATTTTTAGATGTAGGTTTTGGTTAGGAAATGGTGTAGGGTTATAGGAAAAGGTTAAGTTTTAGTTTTGGCCAAAGTTTTGGGTTATTACTTAAGGTGAGTTTTTAGGTTGATAAATGGTTGAAACCATTTAGAGGGAGATTTCCCCTAGTCACTCTTTCCATGTATGTTTGAGGTAAGAAAAGGCTCCTAGGTGAAGATGTTGGTTAGTAAAGATAGTTTATGAGGGATGAATATGATTTCACCCACCTCCCAAGGATTATTAGTTTGTTAATCATTAGTTGGTGTAGAGTTCAAGTTTTAGGTAGTGGTTTAGGCATAATTTCCCCTATGATTTTAGGGTAATGGAAATGTTGTTGGATTGGACATTGGTGGGTTTGGGGTCTAGAAATGATGTTGGTAACATCATCCTAGAATAAATATTGTTTGGACAAGAGTGTCTAATTATCTCAATTAGGGAGCTTTGGTGGTACCAAATAAGGGTTTAAGAAGTTTGGGAGACCTAATTGAGCTTGATCACTCTTGTTTAGGGATTGTTTGAGATGATGTGGTATGGGAAGATTAGCTAAAAAGGTAATCAAGACTATTTTTTCCATTATTATTTAAGAAATCATGAATGAAGGATTGATAGATGGGTTGGTTGTGGCTATATTGAAAGTTAGGTTGATTGTGGTTGATTGATTTGGTTTAGAGGTTGGTTTGATTGGTTAAGGGAGGTAGGATGAGTGGTTGATTCAGTTTATTGGTATGGTTTACTTGTTCATTTGGTTTGTATGTTGAGATAAGATAATAAAGACTTGACCATGTTCTAAATGGAATCAAACCAAAGACAACATCATTAGGTAGATAAATATGAGTAGATTATAGATTAATTAGATTGACTTGGTTGTATTTGAGGTTGGGCTAGCTTTAGTTGAGGTATTTTGAGTTTGTTCCACTAAAAGTGGAAGTGGAATAGGTGAATTGGTTTGAGTTTGATCCACTAAGAGTGGAAGTGGAATAGGAAAATTGATTTGAGCTTGGGTTTGTTCCACTAAAATAGTAAGTGGAATGGGTGAGGTAGTTTTGATTGGTCCACTAAAAGGGTAAGTGGAATAGGTGAAGGGGTGATGCAAGAGCATCAAAGTAAGAATACATAATTTTTGAGTAGAGGTGAAAGTTGGTCAACCTTAGAATTAAAATGTATGAGAAGAGACATTTTAAGGTCCATTTATGTCTTTAAGGTCATTTAGGGTCACCAAGAGTCCTAGGATTAATTTTGGTGTGTGGTTAGAGTTTTCCCTCCAAAATAAGGAATTTAAAAATCCAAATATTTAAACTAAGGCTAGGAGAGCCAAATGCATGTATGGAGTGGTTAGATGAGTAAAGTGCATTAAAGGGTCCAATAAAGTCATTTAAGGTAGGTTTTAACATAATTAATGTTAAATAATTAAGGTGTTAGTAATTAATTAGTCATGTAATCAACCTCAAACATTGAGTTAGTTCTAGTAAGGAAGTTTTGATGTAACCATCAACCAAACCAACATTGAAGTTTTATGGGAAAGTCATGGTAGTAATTTTTATGGAATATGTAGGAGAGAATATAGGTGTGATAAAATCTCTAAGAAGGATAAATATGGAATAAGCATGAAAAGGTGGTGTAACCTCTCAAACAAAGTGGCAGAGTTCATAGAGTCCATCCATGGACTGCAAGTGCAATAAAGTTGGTTCAAATAAATGAAGAAATTTGTTATTGGTGTGTGTCCTTATATTTAAAATAAAAATTTTATTTTTATTTATTTGTATATTATTTCAAGGAGTATTAAAGGATATATATAGTCCCTATGTATATGTGTGTGAGTATGGTTTGGAAAGACTGTTGATTACAATAAAGGAGGAAAGGTTTGAACAATTTCTTTAGGTGGAATAAATAAGGATATTCATTATGTATGTTGTAAGAATGTATTTAGGATATTACAAGCCCTTATAATGACTAAATAAACATTCTAAATGAAACACAAAATGAAGTAACTCTATTCTAAGACCTTGTTCACATTATGGCAATTGAAAGAATGTAAGTAAGATTGATATTTATTGAGATATATGAGATGAACATGTTTGATTTTATGGTATAAGGTTGGGGACACGCTAATGGGAAGGTAAAATAGTTTTTGAATATACATTTGATATTAATGATCTATTACTCAACAAAGCAAGAGATTGAAACCCTATTTACACTAAGAATATTGTTTTGCATAATTAGGTCCTAGAAGGAATGTGTTCACGTTTAAATAAGTGAAGGAGGCATTAGGTTAGTAAAGTTTAAGGTGTGGCTTAAAGTGGAGAAGCCTTAAGATTTGTCTTGAAACCTTGAAATTATTTGGAAGTGCTTTATGACTATGATGAGACCCTATTTAAATAATGAGCCCTATTTTTGTCTCAGTATTTAGGCAATGAAGGTTGTAGGTGCTAAGATATAAGAGTGATTATTCTATTGGTGTAAACCTAACATTATTTACAAGTATATTAAGACTTAATAATTCCCTTTGTAAAGTTAAAATGCCATTGGAGTGAAACAATCCTAGCATAATCTTACACAATCATATATAACCTACCAAATTCTATGTTTGGGCTTTGTTTAAGCAAGTGATAGTTGATTTATGGTTAAAAGATGTTGGATAAGGTGTGAACCATTGAAAAAGACCTAGACATGGTATTTATGTCTCTTGAAATAGTTTAAACCTCAAGAAAATGAATTATATGACATCTCAGCCTCTTTGGTAGTGGAATGAGGGTTTCGAATAAGAAAACCCCATAAATTTTGATATAACCATCCAAAAGAGGTGAAATTCAATATGACATGTTTTGATATGAGGAAAGTGAATCAAGAGGTTTTGGCCTGAAAGAGTACCTAATAGTATGGATTCTAGGTTGGTGGGTATGAAATAGGGCTAATAGGCCTATTTAGACAGTCACTTGTGAATGAACGAATATCTACAAGGAGAATTTATTGATGAAACTTGATACATACCTATGGGGGAATAAAGGGTGCTCTAAATGGTTTCAGATATTCATAAGAGTTTATAGATTAATCAAACAAGTAGGAAATGTCAAAAAAAGGGCTATAAGCCTAGAAAGGTCATGGTGAGATTTATATGTGGAAGTGAGAGTTGAAGGGTATTTGAGAACTTGAAGGATATAAAACCTAGTGTGATTTAATCATATAATACCATCTATATGAGAATTTGAGTTTTTGATACTTATATCAAGATTTAGTACTTGAGACCTAAAGAGGATTGCCTAATAAGGATCTAGTGAGTGAGGGGTTGTCAAAAAGGTGAACGAGTGAATAGAGATGATGAAAGGAAGTTCATTTAAATAAAAAAAAGTGTATATTGGTGGTAAGTAGTGATTTCAAAGTGTTTTATAAACAAACAATAAGAGAATACTACATATCCTAGTGCCAAAATGAGAGAGATCAATGAAGATGGAACCTTGTAAACAAACTAAAGCATTGAATGAGATATTTTTAAAAACTAGAACTAGGAGTGAGTGTTTTTGAGAATTTTTCATATAAATCTACATCATTTGGCAATAGAGAAAGGTATGCTTGGTTAGAGTTTTGTTTTGAGTTCTTTAAAACCTATCTATTTGAGATTGATAAAGCATGCTATAAGGAATCCTTGAGATGACACTTATAGGTTATTATGGGAGAAGTATGGTACATGTATGATCTATTGAGTTTATAATAGATGAATATTGGAATGAGAAAGAGAGGAAACAAAACCCCAAAGTCCTATGAGAAGGACTAGAAGCTAGTCAAGAAAGGACTAGAGAAGATAGGTTGAAGAGAGCATTGGAGCTCAAGTGAGAGTAAGAAGAGGAAAGAATTCAATAGAGAGTCAATAAGGATAAGGAGAGGTATTAGATAAAGGAATAAAGGAATAATAAATATCCAATAGGGTGATCTAAGAGGCAAGTAGGCATATTTCTAGTGATTGGTCTAGATAGGCCTAGAAAGAAAGAAAAAAGTGAGACAAGAGGGATGTAGAGAGAGAAGTGGAAGACATGAGAAAAGAGTTGGGGTAGAGTATTGAGAAGATAAATCTCATGGTGAAATATATTGAAAGGGAAAGGAGGCCAATGGATTGACTGTAATGTGAGGAAAAGGGTAAAATGGCCATTAGAGTAACTTGTGAAAGAGAGAAGGCACAAGATGAGTGTCTTGCGAGATGAGAAGAAGAAAGAGAAGACAATTCATAGAGGCATGAGAAATGATAATTTTGTAAGAGAGAAACAAGACAAAGAGATAGAGAAGAGGGTTTTCATTGAAGAGAAAATGAAGGAGAGAGAAGTGCCAAGAGGATCACTTGAGAGAGAAGATAAGAAGAAGAGGTAGACAATGTCTATGCAAGAGAGATTCAAAGAGACTATATGGTCTCTCATTTTGTATTCTATCATTGCTTTTAAGATTGTATATGTAGGTATGAAGACAAGTTTGGTGAAGTTCAAGCATATTACCTTAATGTTGTTGAATGATGGGCCTAAAACATCACCTATCAAGTGGAAATAAGAAGACAAGGAAAGAGAACCTATTGTAGAAGATAAAGTGATGAAAATTGAAGGTATTTAACATGTTGAAGATGAAGAGAAATAGGAATACTATGATGCCTTGTAAAGTATAGCATTTAAAACCAAGGATATAGTTTACCAAGAAGTCATAAAATAAGCCATGAAGACAATAGGAAAAATATGAGCTTACAACAATCATATTTGGAGGTAAATGAGTATTTGAGCATTGAATATGATTTTATATATGAAGAAGAGGCTAATATGTAGATTGGGGAAGAAAAAGACAAGGTACAACCCTCAAGGAGAGACCAAGGATATGTTTGGTCCACATGGCTCAAACAAGTAGGTGGTGAGAAGGAAGAGGTGAACATCAAGCAAGATGCCAATCCAAGTAACGACTCAGGTGGAAAACAAGAACAAATGTGGAAGAAAATCACAAAGGGAAAATAACACGAAGTTAGCAAGATAGGCTACCAAGGCATGAAACATGAATGAGATGAAATGAGAAGAAAATGTAAATATAATAAGGTACAAGGCAAAAAGTGGGTTGCAAAGAGAATGTAAAGAGCAAAAAGGATCATACTGCAGGTGTATCCCAAGAAAGCATGAAGATTGAGGAAGAGTACAATCCTAAAAAGTAAATAAGAGAGATGGTGCAAGAAAACCAAGCCACAAAGATGAAGGTACAGATGTGAAAGAAAAAATATGAGTGAAAATAAGATAAGTGTTCTCAAATTTTGTTTATGATGATGTATATAAAGTTGACTGCAATCATCATGAAGATTTGTACACATAAACCCTTGCATTGATGGATGAGTTTGTAGAAAGGCAAGGTGAGGATGAAGAACCTAAAAGAGTGGTTAACACAAAAGGTGTGAAGACAAAGGAGAATTTTTTGACTCTCATGAATGAGAGAGTCCAAAGACAAGTGGTGAGTCAAAGTACACAAGAAAATGAAGAGCAATATGGACCAAGATTTGATGAAGATTGTGAGGAGGTGGATGCTTTCAAGTTGTAAGAAGAAATGGAGATGTTAGAAGAGATATTCAGTCCATCCAAGGGGATGGAAGAAGATGAAGTAAAACATGCAAAGATCATGAATTAATTCAAAGAAGCATCAAGTAAGGAACATCATAGAGAAACATAAGAAATTGTGCAAACAAGGTGACAAGAAAGCAAGCTAGTTAGCAAGAAAAGGGAGTATGAGAAAGTAAAAAACATAATTTATTTAATTGGGAATGATAAAGATGAGTCTATAGTTTTGACACTTGGATTTAAACCCTTGAGGAAATACACAGTTTTACTGATCTAAGTGGCACAATATAATCATATCTCTTGCTATGGGTGACAATTCTGTTGAGATGAGTCTCTAGATTAGGGGATAGCTCCCCTTGATGCACCTTGAAACTCTTTTTTAAATAACAATTGTTAATCAAAAAGGAGAAGGAAAAAAATTGGGAAAACAAGTGGTGATGCACCAATGTTTAATATCATCTTAAGACTAAAACCACTACTCTAAGATAAATAAGGGTGTTTCACACAAATTCACAACAAAGACATTGCTACATCAATATTTCATAAATTAGATTCAGGAAGGTATTTTACATTTAGGAGGGTGATGAATGATTCTAAAAAGAGAATACACATATACCACTTCTAAGATGTTTATACACTTAGTAAAGAATGATAACAGAGACCTATACCATCATATTTTATACACATTGGTAAGTGACCATAGATTGATATGCTAAAAAATAACCTTTTCACTAGTCATTATCAACAAGATTCAAAATTATACTCAATAGTGCAATGTGAAAAATCATGAAATCACTTTTATATTTATTCAAGGCTATAGTTTTATCATAACTACTAGAGGTTCCTCAATGAATAGAATGAATACATATATATAACCTTTAGAAAGAGATAGATCAAAGGGAAGTCTAAAAATGATTCATACATGTGTCAACTTGAGAATAGAAAAGTTACAATACATTCTATAATATGTTTTATTTTTAGTAATTCCAACAAGATCAAGATGCTCCAAATTACATTTTGCTATAAATGGTTCCATTGGTTAGAAATTAGTTTAGATACTAGTTGCTCCTTATTAGTTTATCAAGCTATGAAATGGTATACCAACTCACTCCATCGACCTAACTATTTCCATTTTCTTGTGCACATATGTTCAAGATTCTACCATGTGTCACTTCCATATTTGTTTTCAAGTTCCCACCAAACTCCTTTTAAATTCCAACAGCTATTTTCATAGTTTAAAGTTGACATCCTATAGGCTATCACTCTCCTTTGGGTATTAATTCAAACTTCTTGTCCTCAACACTTGTTTTTTTATATATTTTTTAGATAATTTATCTGAAATAATTCATTTGAACTCTTCTTCCTTTCTTCTCAGATTTTTTGTGGACTCCTTCATTTGGATAATTTATTTAGACAAAATGTCTGAAGGAATTCGGTCTTTTAGGACTTTTGACAAGCATTTTCCTTCATAAAATTCCTTCAGACAAAAAGTCTGAAGGAATTCTTTCCTTTGAAAATTACCCTTCGGTCTTTTTGAAAAGAACCTTTTGGCTTCTCAAAATGGTCTCTTTCTCTTTGGCCTTCTTACGGATACCCTTTAGAAAAAACAACATACCCTTCAAGATTTTGAAATGGTCCTTCAATAAAAATGAAATGGTCCACCTTTTCTCTGAAACAATCCTTTAGACTTTTTGTGAAGTACCTTTTGGAATGGAAGTGAACTTTTGGAAGAATCATTTGGACATTCAAAAAACTTATTTCAGACAAAATGTCCAAAACAGTTCTTTCCTTTGGTTTTTTTGTTAAGTGCCCTCTGAAAAGGCAAGTGTCCACTTTCTAAATAAAAATTTCCTTTAGGAAAGTTTCCAATGTACCCTTTGAAAAGATGAACATAACCTTCAGAAAGAATTTAAGTGTCCTTCAAAAAACCTATAGTTGTCCTTTGAAATTTTGGAAATGGTCCACTTAACTTCAAAGATACCCTTAAAAAAAGTGCAAAGGTCTTTTTTAGCTTAAAAGAGCCCTTTAAAAAGTTGTCACCTACCCTTTGGGAAAATTATTTTAGACAATTTTTTTTAAATAATTCACCTAAGTAAAAGGCTTCAGACAAAAAGTCTGAAAGAATTTTATAAGGACTTTAGAACAAAATCCCAAAATAAATATACTTAGCAAAGGACCAAAACAAACCTTTCAAAAGAATTCATTTGTAAGGACTTAGCCAAAAGACTAAAGAACAAAGCTATCAAAATGAAAACACTTGGGTTTTCACATGTAAAAGACTTCATCTTTTTATGAGAACACTTCTTGCATACTGGACATGAAACCTGCATGCTATATTTGGACAAAGGTATAGACTCAAACCTTTTTTAAAAAAAGGGGTGCCCAATTTTGGCCTAAAAGGCCAAAATTTGGTAAAAAAATTGGTGACTCATAGGGGTAGTGTGCCTACTACATTGATCAGACCAGTAGCCTTATCCAACTAAGGGCCAATGGAGTCAATGGATTTCTTGAAGATAACTAGCAAGGATTGTGCCAAAACAAAACACAAGGAAACACACCACACAACAACAACAAGACCAAGAAAATATAAGGATAAACTCACACATGTGCATAAACACTTAGAGAACACAATAAAAATAGGAAATTATATATAATAGAAACAAGAGAGCCATAAGTAATAATGCTTTAAATATATCCCATTAACTGGGATATGTAGCTCATCTCTGTCCAAATTTGAAAGTTGAAAAGCATTGTGTTGTTTACACTATGTAATTACATATGGGCCACTCCACAAAGCATAAAAATTTATGTGTTTTCTAGGATTGGACCTATCTTCATCCCATTTTAGGACAATGACTCCTTCCTTGAAATTCCTTAGCATGGAATTCCTATCAAAATACTTCTTTGTTTGATGTTGGTGAGTAGTCATGGTGTACATAGCTTGATCTCTTATTTCTTCAAGCTTTATCAAATCACATAATTTGACCTACATACTATCATTTTCCATCAATTTTAGCTAATAGGTGAGGTCTAAGGCTCATAGCTCAAGTGAAATAGGAAGTATAGCTTCCTTTCCATACACAAGTGTGTATGGTGAGTTCTCAATTTCTCTCTTTCGGGTGATCCTATCATCCCAAAGAGATATTTTCAACTTTATATGCCAAGTCCTTTGATTATCCTCCATAGTTCTCTTTATGATCTTAATTTAATTCTTGTTTGTGGACTTAGCTAGTCCATTCCCTTGTGGGTAGTAGTTAGAGGAGGTACTAAGGCAGATGCCATGCCTAAAAGCCCATTCATTTGTCCTTACTCCTAGAAAGGTGAATGCATTATCTAAGATGATTGTTGAAGGAGCTCCAAATTTGGTTATTATACTTTCATAGAAGTCTAAGACTAAGTTTTAATTTGCATCATTAAGAGCTACAACTTCCACCTATCTTGTAAAATAATCAATGACTATCAACACCCACTTATGACCAACACTAGAAGGAGGATGGATCATACCTATGAAATCTAAAATTCATTGCATAAAGGGTTGTTCAACTTGGATTGGGTGAAGAGGTAAAGAAACTAACTTTTTTTTTCCATAAAAAAAGAATACTTCTAGCCTTTTATCACCCAAGCATGGGTGTCTTTGAACAAGTTGGGCCAAAAGGAACCAACTCTCATAATATTGGTAGCTATGGTTCTCAGAGCAAAGTGACAACTAGATGGTCCATCATATAAATCATGCAATACTTTATCAATATGATCTAAATAAATACATATCAAAAGCACACTTAAAAAATATTTCCTAAGAAATACTCCATTAACCAACACATATGGAATGGATTGTAGCCTAAAGTACCTCCTCTTGGCCCTATCAAGACCATGTAGACACTCATTGATTTGAGGAAAATGAATCATATCTTGTGTCCAAATCCTTGTGGATGAAGGTATAGATACTATAGGATCATCATAAAGTGCCAAAAAAACCTCCTTTTGCTCATTCAAATATGAAGTAATATACTCACACAGTCCTTTTCCTTTTAATAACTTGGTTGTCTTGATCTCCACATCGTATTCAATCACTTTGGTGATCCAACCTGCCCTTTTCTCATTCAAATATCTGCTCAAAAAAAATATTTCACACTAGGATGAGGCACAAAAATATGAATCTTTTTATTAGATAACATGTGTCTGAACTTCTTTAAGCTCCTTATAAATGAAATTATTTGTTTCTCTACATATTTATATCTTATCTCATAACCTTCTAAACCTTGACTAAAAAAGGTAATAGGTTGTTCTAGATTTTCATCATTAGCTTGAGTAAGCATGGCAGAGATTTACTCTTCATTCCCAAAAGTATACAAGTTGAAGTCTTTGGAGAAGTTAGGACTTGAAAGAGTAGGAGCTTGGACAATGGCTTGCTTGATCTCTTCAAAAATTTATTTTCTCCTTCCTGTCCAAGTGAATATCTCATCCTTCCTTAGCTTAGATGTCAAGGGCTTGACCATGTTAGAAAAATTAGGAATAAACCTCCTAATGAAATTTATCTTTCGAAAGAAACTTTGTGAACCTTTCTTATGCTTAGGTAAAGACAATGATAAAATAACACTCACTCTCTCTTAATCAATAGAGAGACATTTCTTGGAAACAATGTGGCCTAAGAGTTTGCATTCATGAAAAATAAACACACACTTTTTTGGGTTTAGAGAGATACAAAACTCTCTACACCTCTCAAAAATCTACCTCAGGTGCTTCAAGTGATCCTTTGCTTCCTTGGAGAAAATTGTCACATCATCAAGATACACCATTACAATGTCATTGATTAGTCCTTGGAAAGCCATATCCATTACACATTAAAAAGTAGCTCCAGAATTTTACAATAAAAAGGCATATTCATATAGGCATATGTGCCCCATTTGATGCTGAAGGCTATCTTATACTGTTCACTTTCTTTTTCCAGAATCTGATTGTACTTAGAATAACCATTTATGAGAGAAAATCTCTCACTACCTACCACCAATTTCAGAATTTGCTCCATAAAATGGAGGGGGTAATGTTCTCTTAAAGACACTCTATTTAAGTACCTAAATTCCACACACAACTTGATCTCCCCATTCTTCTTTCTAACAGGGACTCATTTAGCCAGCCAATAAGAATGTTTGATAGGAAAGATGATTCTAGACTAAATTAACTTAGTGAGTTCATTTTTGATGAGTGGTTCAATCTTGGGTTTGATTTGTCTTTATATTTATTTGATGGTTTTGGAATTTTTATCTATATCTATACTATTTTGAGCTAATCTTGGGTCAAAACCCTTCAAATCACTATACTCCCATGCAAAAATATCACTAAACTCTTTGCATAGTTTAATGAAATCATGATTCTCTTGAATAATGCATACCTTTCCAAGAGAAAGTAACTTATATTTAAAGATATATACCCTTTCATAGTCATATTTCTTGGTTGACATGCTTACCTTCTCCTTATTGAGATGGTCATTCTCATTGAATATGCTTTCAAGAGTCACTAGGCCTTTGGGAAGCTTGTTAGACTTTAGATGAACAATCTACCCTCCATATTGCTATTGAAGCTTAGACTAATTATTTGTAGATAAATAAGATTCTTCTTATAGGAAGAGATATATCTACTAGTCACTATCAAAAACCTTCTAATTAGTGACATTATCTGGTATAGAAGGTCTCACAATAACCTTTAGGTGAGGTTGATTCTTGTCTTCTCATATGCCTTTTGGAACATCAAACTAAGCTCCAATTTATACTAACCTATCATCATTTTTGTTATCTTATCTTAAGATATAAGTGATGTTAAATTCCATTAAATATTCTACAAGGTCCCAAACTCTATGTTTGTAGGACTTGAGCAAGGAGTTCTTGGTCAAAATCTGCCCTCTATCTTGATTGACAACGAGCTCGATATCACTGAACACTTTCAATTCTTTGACATCTCTTTTCCTTGCCCACTATAGGCCATGAATGAGGTGTCATATTCAGATACATTACAAGTACAAGATAACTAAAATCTTAAAGTTGAGAAATACCTCTCCTTTGAAGGTGAAACCAGCATGGCTCCACCACTTGCCCCAATCTTGCTTCTAGACCCATCAAAGAAAAATTGCCACAAGCCATTCACATCTTCATTTGAATTCATCAAATTTGGCATAAAATAATTACTATAATGAATATAATATACCCCAAGACTATATTATTGAATAATATTGTAAGGATCATGCACATAGTTATCATCTCCCGACTCATCTAGGAATAAATTAGAAACTCTTTCCAGGGAAGATGATGGAGATTGATCAATGTGAAACTCCTCTTCATCAATGATAGTGTAATTAATAGTTGCTTCCTTAGGTGAATATGGTTCTAGGTGATATTTATGAATAGGTTCTAACTTAATCTTCACCTTATTGCCATACTTTGTTCTAAACACCATGTAGGACCGGTTAGCCACCAAGTATCCACCAATTTTGGATGTGAAGTCTCTTAACAAGCAAAAAGCAAAATAGGGAGGTAAATATGATACTAACACATCATGAATAATTAATAAGGTAGGAAAAGAATGAAGGATCAAGTTCAAACCTTTCAAAATACCCAAAGTCTTGGATGGTGATCCATCCAATTGTAAAACTCCTTTAGTCATTGGCTTGTATCTGATGCCTAGCTTATCTGCTATGCATTTTGGCATAATTGATGTGCTTGTTACACTATATATGAGAAAATTATGAAAAAATAAAAAAATAATAATTAAGGATAGGTATCAAGGATGAGTCTTCTCATCTTTCTTCCCCTAACCATCTATATATTGAGTTTCATTGACCAAAACTACATTGTCACTTCTAGATGGGCCAGCTTGTGTACCTAGTCCATGCAATTCGTTTTGGAGCATATATTTCTACCCTAATAATGATAGATAATCCCATAATGATATGTTAATATGAATCTTATTCATCTAGTCCATAACACTAATGGAAGGATTACTTACCTTGGGGTTCTCTTTATGAACATTTGCACCTTATGGTGAAGCTTATAGAGGTAGGGTTGTAGAAGTTGTCCTAAAGTTTGGAATCCTATAATTTTATTATGATTTAGGAGTTGAATTAGGTCATCCTCCAATATTAACTGATTTAGGAGTCAAAATAGGTCTTTTCTTGGTTGTATGGACTTTAATAACCTTTTTCTTTGATCTAGTGTTGGCAGCCACACTAACATTCTGATTACATGTATTCCGCACATAATTAATGGCACAAAACTCACCCTACGAATGATTCATGAGATTAGAATCAGTTTGAATTTGTACATTTTATATTGCACCTTTCATATGTCCTTTAAAATTTAAAGTTTGGAAAGATTGGCTACCTTACATTACCATGCCTTGATTGTGCATCTCATTTGCATAAGCAACATGCTCTTGGCCTTGTTCAAAATAAGAGTAATTGGGTTTTTCCTATACCAAATTATTTGGATGGGAAAAAGGGATTTGGAGGATGAGGTAACATTAGGATTATAACTTTGATAAGGTTTGACATGGGTTATTTGACCTTGTCCTTGTGCATTACCTTGAAAAGGAGGTCTATTTGTTTGTCCAAACTGATTGTAAGATTGATAATGCCTATAGTTTTGGGCTTGTTTCCTTTTGAGAGAAACAAATTCATTAGTAAAACTTTGAATTAGGATTCTGAATTCATGAATTTCATTGGTAGGGGTAATGGTATATTTTTCTTGACTAGGCAAAGGAGTTAAAGTGGGCAATTCACTTTGACTAGGAGAATGCAAATAAGGGAATAGTGGAATTGGAGGTCTAGGAGCTATCTTTCCTATGTGGATAAGATAATTTTCAGAATTTATGGATATTTCATAGGTAGTAGGTAATTTTTTTCCACCCATAGACTAAATCATCATAACAATATCACTATTTAATGCTTTTAATTAGTACAAAAATGCATAATTTGTAGTTGGCCTCACAAGAATTGGGATTCTATCCCAAGTTTTTTGAAACCTAGTATTGAAATCTTGCATGAATTCATGTGGTTCCATTTTTATTGTGGTCAATTGATCAGCTAGAGACAAGTGATCACTCTTTCCCCAAATTGATCAGTCAATAGGGTGCAAAGTGATCATTCCTTTTTTTTTTGACCTCCTACTTTCCACATGGTTTCCACAAACTAGATTAAATCCATGTTTTATGTGCCCAACTATTTGATATAAATTGAGATTCAACAACCTCCTTAAAAAGGTGCCATGATTTTATAAAAAATAGTTTAAGATTTTAGTCAATTTTTTAGCTTTTATGTAACTATGTCTACATTGAATTCAAATGGTCTTTAAGTTTAGTATAGTCAAATTATTTTAATTGTCTTTGTTTATAAAAATTTTAAGTCAAAACTTAGTTGTTTTTCAAATTAAAATTAAGTTGATATAGGGTCATTTAATGTCATTTAGTAACGATTAAAGTTTAGAGTTAATATATGTCAGTAAAAGTTAGAGTTATCACACTTATGAGTCAAAATTTAAAAATAAATAAATTATATATATATATATATATATATATATATATATATATATATATATATGAAAGTAAAAAAATAAAAAATATTGTTTCATCTAGAGTCAAAGGTGTGTTTATTAAAGTCATTAAAAATGTCAAAATTGTCAAAATCAAAGTTCATTATTTGTACAAGGATTCACTATCACTTGTACATGACATCCTGAGTCAAATGTCATTAAATGTCAAATGGGTCCAAACTATGGGGGAATTTCTCCTCAACAAAATCATGCAACTGAGCTTCATGACTTCTTTGATTAAATGAAATAGCTTCATCAATTGGAGGCTAGAGGATACACGAAGGATGGAGCACATTTGACATCCTCTCGTGAGTCACCTATGATGAGGTCGCACCATTTCTATGGTGACAAATTTTGGTCTATTTGTTTTATGTTTTATAGTGTGTTTTTTCCAATAAATTATTGAGCATTATTTTCCAGTTTGGTACCTCCTTAAAAAAGAATGTTGTGGGGAGAAAAAGCACTAAAGTAGCACTTGGTTCTTGGAAAATGGTTTGTGGTAATCTAAGAAACCACTAAAGTATATTAGAAACCTCCTACAACCCTCCAAATTTATGGTCAACCTATAGTAGAAAACCATATGGGTTTGTGGTAATCCTCATCATCTAGGAAACCATCGAAGGTGTTAGCAAAGAGAAGTGTTCCTATCACTTCTAGCTTTTTGGTAATCCTACAAGGAAAAACCAAGGTGACACCAAGACCTTGAAGCCACAAAGATGGCATGCCACCTCAGAAAGTGAGCAAGCTATGTGGAGAGTGTAAATATTTTAACAATGTTTGTAATAAAGGGGGGATCACTATCAGGAAAAACTATGTTTGTAGAAATAATGTAATAAAGGGGGGAATATTGGCAAATTTTGGTGTTACATTGTTTAATTAGGTTAATTATGTAGTTCGGTGATCTGTTACAGTGCTAGTTGTGAGATTATTGGCATAGAGATTAGAGCATTGTTAGCATAGTGCTTAATCTTATATTTAGCATTAGTTTAGTGGGTCAGTTAATTGGTTGACAGTTATCATAGGTATAACTACTTTTCATTGTATTTAATGAACCTATTGTTGATCAATATACTCAATTAACAATTTTGCTCCATTGAAGCATTCTACTCTATATTTTTCATCATTGGTACCCAAATAGATCTTAGTTCATCTTATTATCCCTAATCTAATGGGAAAACTTATATAGTCAACAAGTTATTGGAGGGTTATCTTCATTATTTTTATTTGGAAAAACATGAGAAATGGATTTAATGGATGACACTATAAAAATGGTGGTATGAAACTTATTTACATATCTCATAAAGAACTATATGAGTTCCATCAAATATTCATCACCTCCTATTTAAGGGTTTATCCAAAGGTTAAATAATTTAAATAACACAAAATAAAGCCAACAAGAGGTACTCTCTAGTTTCAAAGAGAACTTAGCAATGGCACAAAACCACATAGAGAAATAAGCTGACCAATAAACATTGAAATATAGTTTAAATTCAAAGAAAGATGTTTTTTTCATTTAAAACCATATAATAAAATGTCCTTGAAACAAAATAATAAGTATGAAATTATCTCAACTACATATTATGGCCCTTATCTAGTTTTATAAGAAAATAATAGTGTAGCATACAAACTAGAGTTATACCACTTTGTGAAAATACATCTAGTATTCCATGTTTCATATTTTAAGAAAGTCATTCAACAATATTTTTAGCCCAGATAAAGTTACTAAAGATTGATGAGGAGGGAATAATCATTTTATAACCAAAAGGAATAATAAAGACTCACATTAAGATGTTGTGTATGAGGGTGATTATAGAGTATCTGATCAAGTGGAAGAATATATCAAATGAAGATACACCATGGGAGGATGAAGTATTCATGTATAATCATCAAACAATTTTCAATATTGAGGACAATATTGGTTTTAAGGGTTTACATGCCCTCCCTTTAAAACCAATGATTGCCAACATTGATGACAATGTTGGTTTTAAGGGGAAGGGAATGCTACACCCTTAACTATAGTTTGTAATGGGATATATGTGGTCAAATTTTATCTATCATAACTTTTAATTAAGTAATATGAATATTTATATAGAATCATATTGTTATTAGGGTCCTAGGGTGTTTTCATAGCATAAATAGGGTATATATATGAGGAAGTGGTTTATATTTGATCACATTTTTGATAATTTTATTCATATTAAAAGATTTTTTAGGTTTCCCCATTGAAGAGGAATAGACATATCCTTCATTATTCTAATCTTATTTCAATCACATTATGATCTATTGATGTGAGTCTACTTTAGTGGTGTAGTAATTTCATTACAATCGATGCACATTATCCATTATCCATCCTTCTTTGGTGATAGTATAAAAGGTATTACATATCAATTTAGAATATATTTGATCATTCATTTCTCCAATATTTCATCAGCTTATTTTTCACCTCCTCATTCTCAACAAGCATTAGCCTATATCCTACCTTAGGTAAACTAGCTCCTAAAATCAAATCCATATGGTGGTTGATGCTCTTCATGGGTGGTAATCCTTTAGGAAAATATTGAGATAAAATTTCACTATACTCCTAAAAATTATCCTTTACATATAAAGGTATCTCAATTTTATTTTTCTATCTCAGTGTAAAACTATTTTTTAATGATATAAAAACACTCTCTTTCTTACCTATCTTCCTTTCCAACTATCATTCAAATTGTAGGTCTCCTCTCCACTTCTTCCTCTTTACGATTTAATGGGATCAATACATATTTCCTACATTTATCATATAATATGTACGTGTTAACTCTACCATCATGTAGAAACTTTATATTAAATTTCCAAGGTCTACCAAATAATACAAGGAAAACATCTATATGCATGATGTCACACCATAAATCATCCTTATATGTACCAATTTGAAATATCACTAAATAATACTCATCAACTAATATTTGATGGAATTTTCGTAGCCATGATATATTGTACGGGTTAGGGTTTTCTACCCTCTTCAAACCCAAATTTTCAATTATTACTCTTGACACTACATTTTCTATGTTAGCACTATCTAAAGTCAATTTACAATACTTGCCTCCAAACTTTTAAATGGTCATAAATAAAATATTCATTTGCATAGGTTCATTCTCCTTATTTTATAGTTTTAAAAATATATTTTAATCATAAGGTTCTCTTCTTCTTCTATTTTTTTTGGTTAACGAACATATACAATTGATTCATCATCTCCATGTGTTACATGTACACTAAACTTAATCCTCTTATACCTCTCTCCCTAAACATGTGGTTATTCATATGACCTATGTCTAGATTGGACACATATGAAATAAGTGCCAAAAATCCTCTTCCTTACCCTCTATTAAATCTTACCTTCCTATATAAGGGTGCAATTTTAATCATTTATCTTGACTTATATAAGTAATAACTTTTCTCACATGAATATGTTGTCTTATTGAAACATTAAATTAAACCATACTCTTGTGAATATTAACACACCTATAGTAGTATTTTTTATCTTCTTAAAAAACTTTATGCTACGTTAAATTCAAATTTATAGGCTCCCTGTGTAGTCTATAACTTCACCATGTTGAGCTTATCTTGTATGTTCACTCTTAACCTATTGATGTACCTTATCACCTTCTCATAATCTATCTCATGATTCCTAGACTTGTAGTGATGTTTTATAATTCCTTAGTGTAAATTTTGACACTAAGATAATTTTGTCTCAAGTTTTTCAACTCCTACAATAAGTAAATATAATAATCATTAGGAAAAAACTTAATCTTCAACCTATCTATCATTTTTTCCTAATTTATTAGCATTTCCTTCATTTTCCTTCTTTAAGCTTGTATTTCT
Organism: Torreya grandis; assembly: GCA_037957365.1. NCBI lineage: Eukaryota > Viridiplantae > Streptophyta > Pinopsida > Cupressales > Taxaceae > Torreya > Torreya grandis. The sequence continues at coordinate 189,913 of JARHVA010009817.1, forward strand.
TTCCACCAATAAATTACATGACATTTTATCTTAGTTTGAGATACCTTCACCTTCTTTGGGTCCCCAAATTCATCATATTCAAATTATTTTTCAATCTCAGTACGCCAATTGATCAACTCCTTAGGGTCTAATGTACTTTAATAACCTAGAACCTTATTTTTAGTTATTTTTCCAATCTTTGAGATAGATTGCATTATTATATTTTCACCCAAATGCATTTATTCCTCATTGAATTCATGTTTCCCTATAGTCTTGGCCTTTTATTGTACTTCATTATCACTTAAATATCTTACAGGAATAAATACCCTTCTCTTGTCCTCTTTTAATACATCCACTCCATTTCCCATTTCTTCAATTAATTCCAAGAATTCATCAAAGACTTCCAAATCCACTAGATAGTGCCACTAATCTACCTAATACTCTTTTGGGGTGAATTTTTACTTAGCTTCCACTAAAAATTCTTATTTCTATAGTCTCACAAACTACAATCCTATTAAATAACCACTTAAACCATAGATTTTGATGCTCAGCTAGTTATTTATGTAGGAGCTATAGTTTTTTATCTAATATCACATGATGTAGATTTTAGTATGATTTATAAGTGAATAGATTCCATTATCCACAAAATTTTCATATTTATATAGTGAAATAAAAAAAGAGTAGATAAAGGAATACAAACATAGAGATTCAACACAAACATAATAAAATATATTTATACTATCATAGAACTAAGTCCTTGACTCTTAAAATGCATGAGGATATTGTAAACACTAAAATTTAATCAATAAATAATTGACAATGCTTGTCCTTGACGTCCTTACCTTATTTGGTCAATTTACCATTTTGATAACCTATAACATTTAAGGGAAACCTTCAAACTCTCATAATTATTATGCATATCTCCAAGACTTATTTATTATGTCCCTATTTATCCATATTCAACATATAGTTCACTCTCACTTTGGTTTTAGAAGCCTCTACCCCTTATAGACAAAATCACACTATGAGACAAGGACACACTATGTCCTTGTCCTCTAGTGTGACATTGTTCATAGTAATCTAATGGTCAAATTTTCAAAATGACATGATTCATAATGGATCCCCCATGCAAACCAATAAGTCAATTTTTTGTAAAAAATTTAAAGATCACCTATAAAATCACATCAAAGCTCAAACTTAAACCCCCTAACTACTTTATCTATCACTCTCTTATGAAAGAAATTTAAAAAATCCTCTATTTATTCATAAAAAATACTACAATTTTGTTGTAGTATTAGAGTCTTTAGCTAAACTAACATTATTTTCTTATAGGTTGAGGGCATTTCTTTGTCAAAAATTTTGATCAAATTTTCTAATCGCATCCATATGAGCTTCCCTAAAGGGATAACTAAAATATACTTAGGTCAACTTTGACTATGAAAGAAACATTTTGGTAGGATTTTCTATTAGTTAAGTACCAAACCATAGATACCATAAAGTTAATTTAGTTACCATATTAAAATAACACTTCTCCAGGCTGACAAAACTAAATATTCTATTGATTGGGTGATGCATTACAAAATAAGGTTCTGTAGAGACAAAGGGTGACCTAATTAGGGAAAGGGCATGTGTCACATAGACATGACCAATGAGTTATGTTTTATTGGATTGATATTTATACCTAAGCATTGTAATTGGTTAGGTATGGCATAAAAGAGATACATAGAGGATTATAAGAGGTTACAGATTAAAGAAACCTATGTATTTTCTTAAGGTGGTATAAAGTAAATAGTATATGAACAATTTTATTTTGTGGCTATAATAAATATATATATAAAAGGAGAGTTAGAGTATGAAATAATTTGTTTTATGTACTATATATGAGTTACTATGAATATAATCATTACTTTTTTTTAAAGTGAAAGTTAAGGATTCTAATCAATACTAACCCTTGTGGTACATTGTTCTAACTAAAGTTAACATCTTTTCAACATAAAAACATATGTAACCAACCACTTAAGATTTTATGTCAACAAAACATTCAACTAACAAAGGGTTTTTAGAGCATACCTCAGCCATATTCCACTTCCCCACCTTTTTATTCCTTTTCTATTTGATCATGGTTTGTGTACTTGTATAAGTTAGGTTTTTTATTTTGCATGTTATAGACACCTAATTTTAATTATTTAGTGTTGGAATTAACTTTGACATGGTAACTTTTCCCCTTCCGTAATTCAAATTGAAATTAACATCATTTTTATCTAATTTCAAATAATTGATTAATTATTAATTAATTAAATCATTTTATTCAAAATTATAATTAAAATTCTATATTTTACAGCTGACCCATACATCCTCCACATTTGTCTCAACTGTGTATTAACTCATCCAACCAATATCTCAAATTTTGCAATCACCTTATGAGTCATATTATAACATTTCAAATTCTTAGATGAATCAACCAACTAACTTGAACCATTCTTGATGAATCACTCAACCACCTCCCCATTTTACTCAACACATGGAATTATTCATCATCTTCATGGACGAGGACTCAAATATAGCTATCAAATATTTAGATAATTTGAAAATTTTAAATAATCCTCAACCATTTATGTCATATCCTATAAGCCTATAAATGATGTCAAATCCATCAATTTCAATAATCCAAGTTCACTATAATGAAGTGATATTTAATTATCATTTTGAATCAAAGCCATCTATATGATTTTTCACCCTAAAACACTGCCCAATTCTTTTGCTTTGAAAAGGAGTTGATCACCCATATTTTAACATTCAAGAGAAAATATCTATTTGATCATAATGGAGAAAGTGAAGAATACTTCATAGTTGTGAGTATTGCTTATTTATTTATTTTCTTGCATTTTCTACTCTATATTGAATTTTAGGTTTTAGTTTAGTTTATATTTTATTATTTGATTTCCTAGCTAGTTTGCATTCTAAATCTAATGTTTATGCATTTCAGCATGTCTAGTGGCACATTTCCCAAAAAAATTTCATCTTATAAGAACTATTTATTTATTTTGAAAGTTTAGTTATATTATTTTTTGTTTCTATGTAGCTTTTAGGCTAATTTAGATCTAATTTTATTTCTAATTTCATTTATTTTTATTTGCTATATTTGTTTTCCCAAATCTAATCTATTTTTTAAAAAAAACACATGACTTTTAAAATAGCAATAACTTTTAATTTTTAATATAGTTTTTTTTTTTTTTGGTAAGTTGGCTCAGATTTAGACCAACACTAACTCATTAAAATTTTATGTATATCTAATTTAAAGTTTAAGAAATATCTTAAAATTCATGACTTTTTTTTTAATTTAGTTTTTTTTAAAAAAAAATCACAACTATTAAAATGACATTTTTTTCCGATTTGTTTTTTTTTTATGATTTTTAGGGTTGATTAGATTTACACTAAAAACATAATTTAAAAAATTCATCAAAACACAGATCACATTTTAGGAGATATCATCAAAATAGTGGCTATTATTTTTTATTTTTTATGTCTTAAGTGTGTATATATATAATTTTTTTGCCTAACTTTGTAGGTTGCCTTGATTATTAAGTTTCCAAAACAATTACTAATGAATGTGTGTGGTATGATTTTCAAAGATAGATAAAAAGAAAATCCAAAACATAATTTTGTTTGTTACTAAGAATCACTTGCTTTCAAAGTTTTGATTTCTTAAAATAAGTAGTTTTCATTTAAGTATTTCTTTTCTATAGTAATTAGCTCATATGTTTGATTTGGAGTTAATTAACCTTAATTTTCAATAATTTATTTTTGTGGCTCTTGTTGCATATGCTATTTTTCATGGCATCACATTGGTGAGGATACTCAAAAAATTATAAACAACAATTACAAACTTTATCACCCAAGACCATTTTGCATGTATGTTCTTCTCTTGGTGTCACATTGGTGATAATACCTAAGAATTAGATGAAATTTTAAGTCTTCTATATTTTTATTTTATTAGGATATCTATTGACCATGGATTTCACCACCATGTGGTAGGCCAACTTTGTATACCAGTGGGGTACACAAATCAAGTTAGATATATCATTCATGGCTAAGTGGTGTTATGTTTTAAGCACCCTATGAAGTGAGAGAGTTTTATCATTTAATATTAAAGCCTTAGACAACATGGCTCAAAGTTTGATTTTTCCAACATCAACACACTAAAATCTTAGGGCTATGTTGGGTACATAAGGACTAGACCCATTTGTGTGTATTAATTAAATCAACTTCTTTCATAGTTTTGGGCCTCACGTACTGAAAGGAAAATATAAGACTCCCCTTATGTATTCTTTTTAAAACCTTAATCTTAGGTGAGATTTTTTGTTGTTCAACTTTGATGCATTAGTTAGAATTTAGTGCCAAGCTTTTATTTTCCATATACCCTTGAAACTGATTCTAGTGGATGGGAATGACACTTTCTTCATAATTAATGCTATGAGATATTGGGCTAATGCTATTCAACAGAAAAACAAGTAATACGTAAAGCATGTGTGTTTAATGTAGGACTTGTTTGTTTTCTTCCTTGTGAAAACCATCTACTAAAATACTTTGACTGAAACCAAACAATATTTTGAGTATTGAAAGCAATAAATCAAGTTATAATCTAAAGCTTAAAAATCACAAATTTTAGTCCTAAAGTAAAAACTCAAAGTACCTTATTATCAATCAATTTTATTTTAGTCATTTTGGTCTTTCCCCATTTGATTTTATATTCAAGCCATTTTGAGCCATGTCTCCCATCACAAGATAAATGGTCTTGCTAAAAAACCCTAGTTTAATATATGAGCCTTTTTTCAATGACCTCTTTTAATTTGGTAGTCAAGAACACCAAGAACATCACGTTCAATACCATGAAATCAAGGACAATGTTAAATATGAGGAACATAGACTTAGATCCATAATACCATCTTCTCAAATAATAGATTATATTATATCCAAAAATAATGATGTTTTTATACAAGCCTTAAGTCTATGAGCTAAATTTCCTCCTAATTTTGAAACCTAAACCATCCATATGAACCTACCATTAATAACCCTATTATAAAAAATCAACCAAGTATCCCATCCACTAATTATATCTTCGATCTAAACATACCTCATTATAATATAAAAGGGAATATAATTATATCACTCCTACCATTTAACATCACTCAATCCCTAAAGACACAACTAATCCAAAGCACCCAACCTACCAACAACACTACCATGCCTAGTGGTCAGTCTAGTCAAGAGAATCAAAAACATAAATTCCCTTAATTAGGAGAGCCATATGATGTTGTCTTTCAAAAATTGGTTTCTAAAAATATGATCATGTTCCCTAACACTAAATACTTTGACAAAAAATTCCAAAACCTGAGTGGTATAAAGATAACGAATATTGTTAATAACACATAATTAGAAGTCATTCTGTGAACCATTATATGTAAATACAACATTATATCCAATATTTTATTTATATATGGAATATTGTGATAGAGCCAAGTGTATCCATGTCTAAAAATAATAGTTTGGGGGTATGCCAACATGTCTTTCCTAGGCATAATCTAGTCCAATTTCAATAAAAGGTCATAAACTTGCACCAATTTTCAACAAATCTACTTCCAGCCAATCCATAGTAGACAAACCCACCTTTGGTCACTATGTCATACCTTCCATTTTTTATGAGCCTATATTTCACCACCATGGCCTACCTTCCATTTTATATGAGCCTATATTTAGTCACCATAGACCTTCCATTTTTTACAAGCATATCTTTAGCCACCATGGCCTTCCTTCCATTTTAGATGAGCCTATCGTAGACCATTTATCCATATGTAATAAGCCCCTCATCTAAGATACCCTCATTGAAGAACCTATTTTTGACTAAAATCCTATCTTCAACCAAAATCCCATTTTTGACCAAGATCCCATCTTGGATGAATCCTCATCTAACCAACACAACATATCACCCATTGGATAAACACCCAACCTCTTATCACATGTGAAAACTCCCATCACCCCATAGCATATACCCCAAGTGACCAAGGTACTTATAGACAATTAAATCCATGAGAAAAAAATTATCAAACTCTTTCATGTCAAAGTAAACAATAGACCTCATGTAATAGGCTACAAACCATTTAAAAATCAATGTAAAAATGTTAGTACTACTTTTTAAGTTTCCAATAAAAATTCATTCATAATCAAAACATGATCTGTTCATAGTCCTTATCAGGACCATGTTGCCATCACTCCTTTTTTTACCAGCACCAATCCTTCCTCCCATGTTGTAAGTAAATATCCCACACCCATTGATTAGGACCAATAGTTTTATCTACTAATAGCTTCCTTCCTTGATAATCAAATAATTTTATAATTCCAAATTGGCCTCCAGCTATAAGAGCATAATGAAACATTTGCATATTTTGAGGAATAACAAGTGTTCCTTAATTAAAATGAATTATATAATACAAATATGAAAACCAAATGTAGATAATCAGATAATCAAAATCCTCTTATGCCATAGTGAAAACCTCTTTGAGACACTATTAGATAACCAAAATCCAAAACTCAAAAATACGAGTCCCTTAATGCAAACCTCTTTAAGGCATTATTAGATAATCCAAAAATGAATCCCCAAAAAAATAAAGAATAATCCCTTGGTGAAAACATTTTTAAGGCACTAATGGATGAGAAATTTAATCTACCCCCTACATCAGAATAGTTGCATGGTGGATCTTCATAATATATTTATGACACCATTAAAGTAACATTGAACTCCCAAATCATCCCACGTGTGACTATTCCTAGTATTTTTTAATGTAAGATCATTGGTCCTAATTAATCTTCACATCATGACACTTATACTCATCCCCACTATCATTCCATCCCTCCAAATCCTTTGGGCTATGATGATATCTTGGTAAATTTATAAGAACCCAAGTTATAAACCAAAGAAGTTACATAAGACATCTAAAGAGTGAATACCTAAATAATCAATATGTGTTAGCATCATACATCTCACACACTTACGTAACTTAGATGCCCAAAAAAAAAACTAAAAACATCAAAAGAAAAAAGAAACAAATTTATCCAAGTGTGAAAATCATTTATTTGGCACCTTGGGAAAGTACCATGATGAAAAATGGTTTTTGGTGTCATGCATAGAATAATTAATTGTTTACAAGTACCTTACACATGGGGTAAACCCATTCCATTCAAATCTTATGCATTATAAATCATCTCTCTATCTTACCCATCCTACACCTATTCTAAACTCTCCTTAACCATCATACATGTTTCCTAAACAATCCTTACCCATCGTACATGTATCAAAACCCATCCTTATCCATCTAATCCCAAACCCATTGAAACCCATCCATATTAACCCAATCTTTCCCATCATAGAACCATCTTTTTTCCTAATTTTTATCTTGATAAGAAAGTGAAAATATATTGAGACATGTTCTTATAAATATCTTGGTTTGTAATGCTACTTTGATGATAAAACACTTGGTTCTTATGTCACATATTCCTTGGAGTTATCATCTTAATTCCTATTCATTCCTATTCATACATAATCCATCCATAATGTATGATTTCATCTACCACATCTCCTTTCCATGGTACTAGAATATGTTTTACCTTTGCTATTAGCCCTTGTACATAAAATCTAACAAAAAAATCCAAAAAAATATTAAAAAATCCTAGAAAACAGAAAAAAATTGAAAAAAATAAAATCCCTTATCTTTCATTACTTACCTTCAAAATATTTTGTGTGGATTACTCATCAGATGGTTCAATATTGTCAAACATATCAAATTCCAAATGGTTCTAATCTAACCAAATATATCTAAAAAAACATTTGCTTGTTTGTATAGTCATTTTATTACTTATTTTATATTTACTTTCTTGTATATCTTGATTATTTATTTACTTACTTGTACAATTGATTTTTCACTTCCTTATCAATTTTAATATAAAACATATCTTTTTATCTTGTGTTTATTATTGTTTCTTGTGTTTAGATCACTATGTGCATTATAAATGATGGTATTGTGATCTTTATTTTCATGATTCATTAAGTCTCATAATTGTGATATATCAGTCCTTATGTGTATAACATAATAGTCATCATGGTTTTTTCATACCATTGGTGCATATTGTCATGCACAATATAAAAAATCAAGTTGCTCAAATCTTCTCAGTTATTAATGTTATAAGTATTATTAGAACTCAAAGTAAATAAAATAAATAAAATAAAATAAAAAACCATCTCACATCCTTGGACAAATAATCTATGTGTCATATCATTCAAAACTATTATGGTTTACTCCTTAGAGGACCCTTGACATGTTGAAAAGACTGACCCATAGAGTTCCTAGAGGCCTAGTCCATGTTGTCACTCCTACACATTTATAGTGGAAACTATTTTAATCTTAAATAGATACATATCAATCTCAAACAAACTCAGTAACATCATAATCCCATAACAAATCACATTAATTTTTTCAACCTCATCATTTATAACTAAGTTTTTTAGCATGTTGTATTATTCTTTTTTATACCTTTGTTTTAACATAAATGAGAGCTTAAACAGAGTCGTAAATCAAAGTTTAAGCCCTATGGAAGATGGACACTATAAGTGTAAAACTAATTCACCATTATGTTTAATAAATTCACCACTATGTTGAATGAATTCACCACTATGTTGAATGAATTCACCATTTGCTAATGAATTCAAAATTTTCTAACAAATTCACCATTTGATAATGAATTATCCACTATCTTCAACAAATTCACCATAATAAAATCCAAATTCACCATTCTAAGAATGGTGAATTTGTTTTACTCTCATTTTCTAATCATTCTAATGTAGAAAACCAATTTTTTTGCACCATACATCCCATAATCACCTCTATATCCCATTAATGAATCAAATCCATGTTATCCAATCTTGTGATTAATCCATGTAGTTAAAAAAATTATTTATTTATTATTTCAAATCAATAATGCCTAATTATTTCCTAGTCTTTCTATTCAATCTACCACACCTATCAATTGGGACTGATAAAATTAGAACATTCATCCTTTCTCCATTAATTCATCACTCAATCACTCACTCACTTAATCAATCAATCAATACATTAATCAATCTAATCCAAGATCACATCTTTCTCATTTGGATATAGCATTCCCACATCTAGTCCTATGAACTCTAATTCATGGGGTACCTCAAAGTGTGTAGCTTATCTCAATATATATCAAAAACCAATCCACTCCTTTATGTTGTTGCTTGGGGAAAATAAATGTATCATCACATCTAATCAAAATGTGTAATCATCAACTTAAGTGGGTTATAACATCCATGGGTCAATAGTACATTACATCATTATTTTACATCTCTTTTCATATTGGGAGAAATACATCATCTTAAGGTCTATTCTAGACATTGTAGGAAACACTTAGTTACATGGGGTATCTAAGGTCAATTTAGACACCACAATTCATCCATATTTTTCAATCATTAATTCATAAAATTGATATATATCCTTATCAATGATTACAACTATAAATTTTGTAAACTTTTATCAACATCAGATAATTTACATTTTTCATTTTCTAACTTGTAGCTTACCATCATTGAGATATATCATTCCCACATCTGCTCATCTGACCCTTGAGTCCCAAGCATCATCTAAGAGTGTAGTCTTCAAATAGGAAAAAATATTTTTCTAATTTATTCTCTAGGATTTAATGACCAAGGGAAAATCTTTCACTTACTTTTTATAATGATGCAAACATAAATATCAAGATAATTATCTCCATTATTTGATGATCATTATTCCCTCCATCTTCTCATCTTCATGTTCATCATTTTGAGCATTCATCTACATTTTTTTCCCACATGAACACTGGATGTGGCATCATCACATTCATTTTCAATTACCTAAGGAAACATTTTCTCCAAAATCATCAATGCTCTACTTTTTTTCTATTTTTTCAAATGGCATTACTTCAAAACACCATTTCAAAGAGGGGAAAATGTAGACACTTAAATTTCATTATTTAGTGTCAAAATTAACTTGACATGCTAACCCTTCCCCTTACCTAATTCAAATTTAAATTAATATCATTTCTCTCCACTTTTGAATATTAATTAATTAGTTATAATGATGCACATCATTTTATTTAAAATACTAATTAAAAATCCAAATTTTAAACCTCACCCATACATCCTCCACATTTGTCTCAACCATGTGTTGACTCATACAAACAATCCCTCAACTTACTCAACAATCATATGAGTCATATTATAACATTTCAACATCATAGATGACACAACCAACTAACTTGACCCATTCTTGGTGATTCACTCAACCACCTCCCCTCTTTACTCAACACTTGAAATTAGTCATCATCCTCATGGATGTGGACTCAAATTTAGCCATCGAATATTTAGATAATTTGATAAATTCAAATAATCCTCAAATTTTCATCTCATCTCCCATAAGCCTATAAATTGACATAGAATCCATCACTTTCAATGATCCACCTTCAAGATAATGAAGTGCCATTGAATATGCAATGTAAATAAAAATGAATTGATAAAATTCATATAAAAATATATGATGCACAAATGTGTAGAATCTAGAGTGAAACTGATATAGAAAATCATAATAATAATAATCAGATTAATTCTACACATAAGACAAAGATAACATGGGAAAGACTTGAAAGGTTAAAAAACCACAAATGTTGATATTCATATATATTAAAAACTTTTTAACCCCAATACACAACCTTATCCTACTCACTTCCTCTCTATCAATATTATTCACAAACCTTTCTAAGATATTTTCCACATGAAAATATCACTTTGTTAAAATATCAAAAAAATACATTCAAGTATTCAAATACATTTACAATAGGGTCAAAACCCTATTTATTATAAATGTTAGGGGAGGTGACTATTATAACCAAAGTTTCCAACCATCTCAATAATATTTAAAACAAAGGTAAATAAACAAACATCTTTTATTATTTATTTGCATGAGATTTTTCAGTCTGTACTAAAAATAATAAATAATTATTATTTAATTTACCTAAAATGTACTAAGGGTCTATAATATCACCACTTAGACATTAAATTTTTTAACACTCCCCCTTAATACTATGTGGGGATAAATGTCATAGTCACCTTAATAAAGGAATTATACTATGTAAAAATTTATAAGATTTTAAAACTTTCATCATGCCAAACATCACCTTTTGAAATAAAAGGAATTATAATCCATAAACTAATTCAAAGTATGCCTAGGTTAACATGGTCATGAGACTACATCTCATAGTTTCTCATGAATAATAAAATAAACATATTTGGATCCTTTTAAACCATAAAGACTTCCATTACAAAGTATGTTTTTGTGTATTAGGATACATGCACACTCCCACTAAATGGTAACTCTAAGAGGCCTAACATTTCATAAAACTGACAAAACTTAGTAGCACTAAGTAAATTTGTGAAGATATCTTCTACTTATTCATCTATAGGATAGAACTACTGATCAATATCACCACTGAGGACTTTCTCTCAAATAAAAAACACATAAACTTCAATATGTTTAGTTTTTTGGTGCTACATTAGATTTTTTTCTAGAGATATACAACTTTGGTTATCCCAATGAAGGATGGTACTATGAAAAAAATTCAAATGAAGTTATCCTAACAATATTCACAGCCACATAGATTATTTAGTACCTTCCATAGTACTTATATACTCCACTTCTATAGAAGAGATAAAAATAGTAGGTTGGTTTTGCTTTTCCAAGTGATAACACCTATGCCAAACTTAAACACATATCTAGAAGGATATTTGTGATCTATATTATCACAAGTATGGTCAACATCACAATAACCATATAATTTAGTTTTATCAATGGAAAAATACCAAACCAAAATTAATAGTTCCTTTGATATAACAAATTATATATTTAACTAATTTCCAATGATGCAAATATATGACCTAGTAATGGTTAGATAAATCAAACTACGAACAAGTTATCTATGCAGAGTAAGGTTAAATTTTTCACATGTAGGTTTTGGATCAAGTTGAACATCAACTCCAATAAGATTAGATGAATATTTACAATCAAACATGTTAAATTTAACAAGAATATTATGTGCATATTGAGATTATGATACAAAAATAGAATGTTTATCTTGAAATATAGCCATTGATAAAAAATGATATAGAATACCTAAATCATTTCAAACAATTGATTTAGTTTATCCTTATATTTATGAATTAAAACAATCAAATTGATAGCAATCAAAATATCATAAAAATATAATAAAATTAAGATTAAATGATCATTTTCAACTTTAAAAAAGAGATAATTATTAGAATGATAGCTAGAGCAACCTAGTTCTTTAAATAAATAATTGATTTTAGAATACCAAACTTGAGGAGTTTATTTTAAACTATATAGTGATTCTTTAACTTACATACATAATGTTATCTTTTAGGTTTAGTAAAACCTTTAGGCTGAGTCATATATATATTTCCTCTTTTAAATCACAATTCAAGAATGCATTTTTAATATTCATTTGGTGTATAATCAACCATTAGGACTGAAATAATAATGAGTAATCTAACAATACTCAAATTCACTACAAAAATAAAGGTTTCAACATAGTCAATCCTAGTTTTTTGAATAAACCCATGAGAAACTAATCTTTCTTTAAACTTGTCACTTTTACCAATTTAATTTTATAAATCCACCTATAACCAAAAATATTCCTTTTATGTGGAGGTGGGACAAGATCCCAATTCCAATTTTTAATAAAGATAATATACTAATTTTTTATAACAACTTTTCATCTATAATATTCAATGGATTTTTGAAAATATTGAGGTTCATATTCATACATAGTCATTATAACATGATAAAAATGTTGACTTCTAGTTAATTTATTAAGATCATCAAGATTAGAAGACTGGATTAGGGATTCTACCCATTTGGGTCTTTTATATTGAACACAAAATCGAAAGGGTTACATAGATTCTAAGTTATCCAAAGATGGATCAAATTCCTATAGGTAATTTGTTTCTTCATAAATAAAAACAAGAAAGCCAAGTTCATCAAAGGAGGAACATCGAGGAGGTTCCATAGAGGGCTAACAATTTTTTCAAGAATAAGAACATTCCTCTTCTCAATGATATGTCATTTAGATGCATCATATAATATTAATCCTTTAGTATTACCTCCATAACCTTCAAAAATACAATAATAGGAAGTAGGATCAAACTTTTTTCTTTTAACTTTCAAAATAAAGATGGAAGTAGGGATAACAAAAATCTTAAGATGATCCACACTAAGTTTATTATTAGAACAAATTTATAAGGGAGTATAAATATGAAAATTTTTATTAGGGTCTCTATTCAAAATATGCACAAAAAAATTCATGGCTTTCACACATAAGAGCTTAGGAACATTTGTAGAAATGTAACATTGTTCTTGTCATTTCTATAATGGTGCACTTTTTCCTTTTAGCATTACCATTTTACTAAGGGGAACAAGGAGTTGTTAGTTCCATTTGAATACAAAAATTAATATAAATATAATCAAATTCTTTACTAATATATTCACCACCATTATCAGCTTTTAATCTCTTAATAGAAAAACTAGAAGCATTTTAAACAATAGATTTAACTTCCTTAAATTTAGACACCACTTTAAATTTTTTTTAATGAAATATGACTATATCATTATATTATAATCATAGATAAAATTAAAAACATACAAATAAACATTAAAATATATAAATTCAAAAGGTTATGTTACATTACTATGAATTAACACTAAAGGATGAGAGGAATTTGCATCATGATTCTTGTGAAAGGGATTAGTATGTTGCTTACCACACAAGCAACCTTCACAAGTTTCATGATGGGAAGAGATAGAAGGAAGATAAAAAATAATATTATGAAAAGAAAAATAATTTAAACTTATAAAATTAATAATTCCTAATATTTCATGCCATAATTGAGATTCATTCTTACTATGCAATAAAAGACAACATGCAAAAAAAGAAAAAAAATGTAAAAACCATTCTTTTTAATGCCTTCAAAAATCAAAGAAATAGATTAATTTATAATGTACCAGTAATCTTTAATATAATTTACAATGAATTTAACATTCATAAGTTGGTAATAAGATAACAAATTATTCTTAAACTTAGGTACATAGAAAACATCTTTAATAACAACATTTATAAATTTTATCTTTCCTTGTTTAGTTGCTTCTAAAAATGAATTATCTCCTAGAAAGATATTTTCATAAAATATATTTAGTATCAAATAAAATATTAGATAGTCAAATGATATGGTGAAGTGCACTACTATCTAACATTCATTCATTCTCATTTGAAGCAAATAAGGCAGTATATTAAGTAATAACAATATAATTTTGATCCTAATTGTTATTCTGATTAAGGTTTATATTATTTTGATAGGTTTGGTTAGATTTATTTCCTTTGTTATTTTTATAAGATTTATTATTATATCTATATTTATTTTTATAAAAAATTTATATTCTATGACCAAACTTACCACAAAGATTACAGTTTCCATTAAACCTAACTTTTTGATGAATCTTATTACTAGATTTATTGCTCTTATTTAAGTAATTAATATAATTAGGGTTAGATTTATAGTTTTTATTGTTATAAAAAAAGGGTTAAGAGTGATAATATATTGATTGGAATTGTCTTTATAATCAAAACTAAACATCTCTTTCTCTTCTTGAATCAGAAGAGTAGATAGAGTAGTGAGGTCTAAGATATCTTGCTTTATTTGGTAATTTAAATTCATAATTGAAATAAAATTATTATTTTTTAATGAATATTTTAATGAATAATAAAATATAAAAATTTATCTTAGATTAGATTATAGTTTTATGCATCTAATTGAGCTTTAATATTCTTAATTTTATCAAGAAATTTAACAACTTTTTTATCGCCTTTCATAGGTGTATCAATGTAGGTGTAGGGTGCATGTCCATAAAAAATGCATAGACTTCTATTTTCATAAAAAACACTAGTACAAATAATACTTGAGAAGGCATTGAGGACCCCCCAAAAATTACCAAATGTAATGTTAGAAACCCATAGGGTGTTTATAATTGATCCTTAGGTTTTTGGACCTTTTAAACATATTGGTGGTGTCAATTTTTCTCTAAGATGATATAAAATTTTACTTATAAAAATGATTAAAAAACTAATATATCATACGTAACTAAGATTTTAATGGATTTGGTACCATAATAATATATGTTCTACCTAGGATCAAAGATGAACCAAACCATCGATCATGCAATATAGAGGCAATAATATGATAACTAAAATAAGAACCAAGAAAATATCTTAAATATTCAACATCTACGTGTATTTATTAGTTATTTGTAAATCCATCATGTTAACAATACAAAATTGTGTAAAATACAAATGAGGAGAAGAGTATTTATAACAAATTCAAGTAATTTAATATATTTTCCTATTTTCCACACTAAATGTGACATATAATGATGGTGGCACATGTGAGGTAGTTAAGCATTAAATGCATAATTTGACATGTGCACACACTAACTACACAAAAATACCCTTAGAATAAAATCTAACTATCTAATTTAAATTAATAGAGGATGCATAATAAATATATTCACCAACACATTATGTTTTGAAAAACCAAATACCACTAAAAGATATGACAAATTTATTTTAATTCAAAGTCCTTCAATTATAGGAATCCTCCTAATGATGTCACACATTTGGCCTCAACATAGTTAATATTAGGTAAACCAACCCAATCATTTTTGTCCATGTTTAAAATATATGGAAATGGATCTTGAACTTCCCCAACATTCACAAGTAGATCAACAACACAATTGCATTCTAAGTAATAATTTTGAAAGGAAATGGAAGAAAAAAATCTCACTTATTTACTGTCACCACATAGAATGATCTATAGTTTCTGACTATAAAATTTTCCTTTAATCATTTCATTTATTATAACCATGAATTCACCTTATACTATCACCTCTTGAAACCTCTTTTCATTTACTAATTTTATCCCTTCAAGCAAAGCTATAGTTTTGGGTTCATTATTAGTGACTTTTAGAAAAAATATGGATCCTTCTTGTAATTTTTTTCCTTGATGATATCGTATTATAAAAACTACCATGTCCATCCCTAGATATTTTCTTGATGCTCTATCAAAACTAATTTTTAAAAATGTTACCTTAGGTGGGATCCACTCCCTTCGGATCTTATTCTTATCTTTCAATCTTAGATCTAATGATAGTATAATTTTATGCCAATTTATATAAATTTTGTCTTTCTTATAATTAATAAACTATTGTTAATCTTATCCAAATGAGTTAAGTTATTAGATATGGCATCCTCAATGTTTTCCTAATGTCTTTCCCAACACACTAATTTATCCTTAAATATTTTATTTTTTTACTCTAACTAATATTTTTCAACCCTGGATACCATGAAAAAAAAGCTTCCTTTATTGAACTTTAATAATTGGTTCAAGGTCTTGTTGACGCAGTGGATTGTACCCTTGATAGGAGGATGATCTCCTATCTTCCATGCATCACAATGGAAACTCCTCTCTTGCCTATGGGTTTGGCAAAATTGAGAGGAGAGTCTCTAGATAAGGGCTAGCTCCCTTTGATACATCTGAGTTATTCCAGTAAGTTGATAATACATGCAAACATACATACAAACATACATACACACACACACACACACACACACACACACACACACACACACACACACACACACACACACACACATAATGGGGGGGGGTGAAAAGAGAGAAGGATTAATAAAAAATAGAACCTAACCTAAGAGGGTGATGCACAAAACAAGTTTGATCTACTCATACTCACACTCTGAACCGTAAGAACACATGCATACACTTTAACTGGTAAAAGGACCAGGCTGCAGGGAGGTTGACAGGTAGGGAGGATTTAATGGAAACACACAGAAAAAGAACTTACCATAGGCACTGTAAGAAAGGCACATTGTCTAGTAACCTCCTTATGCATAGACACTCTAGATACAACTCTTCTTGTCACTTGAAAGAATGATGATTTGTATATACCAGGTGTGTTGGTACCAAGCCTATGAAAGCATTAAGAAAGAAATGACTGAACACAAGTTTAACACTCAGACACACTCATAAATATATCCAACCAGAATAGAGGTAAAAAATGCATATTTTATTGATTCCAAGTGAAAATTAGTAGGGCTTCGCCTTACAACATGAGTGATATCTTTTCTCAAAATGAGAATTTCTCAATATATAGAGGAAGAAAGAGGCCTTTTGACACCCTTTTACAAATGGCCCATGTGCATTCTGAGCATTGAGAAGAGGAAGCTTCTTGATAGATAATGTTGTGTCAGCTCCTAGTTTGATTTTAGGCATTTAAGATATATTAAATATCATATGTGAAATCCGCACTATTTATCTATAAATAATACCACTCCTTCAAGGCATTCACATGGTTTGTCTACTCATCAATGCAAAGTGAAGAAAAATGGGTTGCATCATTCATTGTTCACACCCTTGATGACCACTTAGTAACTCCTTGGAGTAACTCCTTGAGTCGACACCTTCCTTTGCCACTTTGACTATTTTGTCTGTTTCTACACTTGGCTCTTTTGCCTCTTCTTGGCTTTGTCTTTTCTATTTCCTTCATCCTTTAGGGGCTATCTTCTGCTAATTATTTAGCTCTTTGGATTCCCTCCTCGGCTTTAATATTTTGAATTATTTCAGGTTCACACCTTTTATTTAAAGATCAATGGCTATTTCATTGTCATAAATTTGATGTTCATGTATCCATTGCCATTTGGTCAATTCCTTTGGCCTTTTCCTTGATCCCTTTGCAAGTGTTCCCTACCCTCTACAAGGGCACTTGTCCTTTGAGCTTTGGGAGACTCCCTTAAACATTATGATTGAACCGACCGATTGAACTAAAAATTGGTTCAACGGTTCAATGGTTCAATACCGTGTTTTGCTCATTCATTTGACCACTTAAACCAACTATTTTGAACCAAATAATTGATCCCTTTATTTGAACCAACTGCTTGAACCAACTTCTTGAACCAATCACTTGAACCAACTGCTTGAACCAACCGCTTGAACCAACAATGGTTCAACAATTCAAAAATTCAACGGTTCAATATTTCCAAGTTCAAAGTGATTGAACTAAGCACTTGAACCAATCACTTGAACCAACCGCTTGAACCAATAATGGTTCAACAGTTCAACAGTTCAATATTTCCAAGTTTAAAGTGATTAAACCAATCGCTTGAACCAATAATGGTTCAACAGTTCAATGGTTCAATATTTCTAAGTTCAAAACGATTGAACCAAGCGATTGAACTAAGCAATTGAACCAAGTGATGATTCAAAGTTCAAGTTCAAAGTTCATTTTGTTGAACTGGTTTATCCTCTTGCTGAAAGACTTGTGCAAACCAGAAATTAAACTGGCTCAGAACAGCAGGGGAAGAAGGAGACCAATTTTGCCCTACAGGGCCAAAATGGTCAACAGGTCCCTAACTTAATTCCAAACAAAAAAATCTCCTTAGGAGATAGGTTTTTTAGACATCTTGATTAATAGGGTGGTTTGTAACATTTTCTTGATGATTCTTATTATCTTGTGAGAAATAAATGTAATGCTTATTTAAATACTTGCATTGATATTTGAAGGTATTTTTAATCATATACAAGATGACATTTCTTAGACTACTTAAAGGATTTATTTTATGTAGTTTTGCATTTGGTTGGCTCAATAGAGAGGAGGGATAGTAGTGATAAAAATTTAAGAGCTTTTTTAAGTAGTAAATTAAATCTCACTTTACTCTCTAAGAAAAAAGACCATATATATTTTATGGAAAGAATTATCACTAATATTTCAATACCATGTTATAAATAAACAAATATAATTTATATTAAGAATTAGTTAGAGCTTTAGATTGATGAAAAACTAATCTTAGTTGACAAGAAGTGGGATTGTATCATTACAAAAGTTTTAAAAAATTAAAAGAAAAAATATAATCAACTAGGCAAAATAGAAATAATCAGTCTAAAAATAGTAATAAGACTAACTTAGTCACTTGACTCTATTTTTTAAATATTAAAAAAAGATTCTAATTATTGTAATACAAGATGGGTTTTAAAGTAACATACTCAAGGTTTAGTCATAATACATGAGGTGACCTTTAGGATGATTCTCTATACAATTTAATTAACCAATAATATATATCTTATTACTTAGTATTTGATGGCCACCCCTAATTATCAAATGGAAATTTCATGACAAATAATTTTTTAAAATACATTTTATTTTATAGATTATGAAATTTTGTGATCTCAAATTTATAGTTTTTTGTAAGAAAGATACTATTTTTAAAAATAAATATTTAGCTTACAAAATATACACTTCATCCTTTCTAAACTTTGCAGATATCATATAAAAGTTATAAAAATGTAAATGATATAAGAATTAGAATTAGATGGTAAACCCTATAAATTTACATAAAACACTTTATATAAAGTGTTTTATGTAAATTTATAGGGTTTACCATCTAATTCTAATTCTTATATCATTTACATTTTTATAACTTTTATATGATATCTGCAAAGTTTAGAAAGGATGAAGTGTATATGTTGTAAGCCAAATATTTATTTTTAAAAATAGTATTTTTCTTTTATATAAAAGAAAAATACTATTTTTAAAAATAAATATTTGGCTTACAACATATACACTTCATCCTTTCTAAACTTTGCAGATATCATATAAAAGTTATAAAAATGTAAATGATATAAGAATTAGAATTAGATGGATATAAAAGAAAAATACTATTTTTAAAAATAAATATTTGGCTTACAACATATACACTTCATCCTTTCTAAACTTTGCAGATATCATATAAAAGTTATAAAAATGTAAATGATATAAGAATTAGAATTAGATGGTAAACCCTATAAATTTACATAAAACACTTTATATATATATATATATATATATATATATATATATATATATATATATATATATATATATATATATATATATATATATATATATATATATAAGTTGTTTAAGTCTTTAGCTTAACATTAAGAATTGAGGGATATCCATTATCTAAAATATAAACATGTCAAAAATAACTGATTAATAGCTTAAACTAAATCATAGTACTTGTTTAATATTTTATTTTATTTAAAAATGAAATGTTGAGAATAAATAAAATATTGAAAACTGAATTAGATCTACAAAAATATACATATATGAATGTAAAATATATGATTTATAGAAATTGAAATGAGATAATAATAGTAAATTGATAAATATATGCAAACCTATCTTGGACCTCGCTTATTGCTAACTGTTTAGGCTGACTGTGGATGAAAACCACTTGAAAAGACATGTGAACTATGTCACAATAGAAAGTAGGATTTAAATTCTTTTTAGAATAAGGCCACACTAAGAGGACAAACCATATTAAAAAATTATCTACTAACTATGGTCCCATCTTATTTTATTGTGTAATCTATTTCATGATTTGTTTACATGTGCTTGTCTATGATGGTTTAAAGTTTAATTACATGTCTTGATTTACCACACAAAATACCCATAAAATATAAACTCTAGATACTAAAAAATAAACCAAATATAGATCAATTTCAAAGGTTCAAATCAATCAAGGGGAGGAGCTAAGTTATCTTCAAAACACCACATGTAATTTGAGAGATTCCTATATGGCCCAAAAGGGCCTTAGGATGATGCAGTTATCCCTCCTAGAGTATGTTTTAATCTTGATATTTTATATTTTAATGCAACTAGATATTTTAACTTAAACGTTTGACAATGAATTACCTTGATCTGAAATAAAACAATTTTAGACTTATCTTATGACTATTAAACTGCTTAAAATTTTGAATTTGAAGGATGAATGCTCTTTTCCTTAATGTGCAGTAGAATTTCCAAGTGATTATTAGATATAATTTGAATGAACTTGAAGTTCTTATATAGAGGAATATTTTTAATATTTATCTTAACCAACCTTGATAAAAGTGTGAGAGTGGTAAAATTCAATGTCTCAAATTTAAAAAGTTACCATTGGAGCATGGGGGATAAGGCTATACTAGTGGACAAGGTTGTAGTGTGGCCCTATCTAACCTACCATGGTTATGTCCTAGAAGGATAGATACTACTATAACTATGAATACAAGAGTTTTTAATTAGAATAGGGGTTTATAAATAATGTTTTGAGTAGTTTCAAGACAATTTTTAGAGAGGTGAATGCTCCCAAGAGATTTTAAGTTAACAGAATGGTGAATAGGTGAAGTAGGGTAAGGATGTCAATATTAAACATTATCAAGCATTTAATAATTAAATTTGAGTATCTAAATTCTCCCTCAATAGTGATTAAATGAAGTTAAATTATTAAAATAAAAGAGATATGAATCTAAGTGTGTATACATATTTTATCTTTTGATATAAATCTTGATTGTGCAAGATGTCTTAATGTAAAACCTCAAAGAGTATGCAATATAATTTCTATAAAACTCAAAAGTGGATAAATTCATGTCCCCTTATTGAGGAATTTATCATATTTTTGAGCCTATGGATAATTGAGAGTGATCAATTCTCAATTTTAAAGCTAGTGAAAGCCCTTGAGTTGGAAACATTGTATGCTCCAACTCTCATTTGAATGTGTAGAGTAAATTTTAAAATAATTGAAGGGGTAGAATCACCAAATATGGATTGTTACATTGGAAAAAAATAGTGAAACCATAAATTTTGAGTGTTACTAGACTCTAATGTGACCCACTTGAAAAAAAAATGAATCACACCACTGCAGATAATCTATATTCTACTTGAAACTTTTTTAACTTGAGAAATTTCAAATTTTCAAAATAGTAATATGAACATGAATGAATATCATGCCCCATATACTATATTGAATTGATATAAAATGTCAATTAAACTTTGTGACTACTTGAAACTTGAAAATTTAAATTGTAACTTTTTTCACATGCCCATGCATATGTATCAAGATTATGTTAGTATGCATTGAAGTAACTATAGGAATGAGTGAACATGCATGACCCCCATAATATATTTTTTTAGTCATGTTGTAATTATGAAAAATATATGGTGTGACAAATCTAATATTTTCTCATGAGGACTTGAATTCTCAATACAAGCTTATTGTGATGCCTCCCTTTTGAGATGAGATACATAGCCTACAAATTTTTAGCAAAGATTATTATAAAAGCCTTCAGAACATGCTAATAAATGGATAGCTTGCACATGAAGTAATAAAAGTAAACAATAGATGGCAATTCAGAATAAATATATTCATTAACAGGAAAAATAGATAGTTTGTGAAAATAAATGTAGACTTATTAGAATCTAAACACTTGGTATAAACTCATATGATTAATAGATTAAAGAAAACAAAGTATTCACTATACAAAAATAATAATAAAAGATACATTGGAAAACTAGTTCATAATGATACAAAATAATCTCTATCACATCATATTGATATCCAAATATAATTGAGAACTATATATATAGTTCTACAATGAGTTTTATCTTCACATTGTAGCCTTTATTTATGTCAAAAAAAAAGGAATTTAGCATTATGAAGTCTCTGGTTATGCTTATCAAGGTCGAGTACATACAAAAATATTATTAAAAATAAAAAATAATACAAGTTGTACACATGTCCATCAAATATATTCTATGATTTTGGTATCCCTATTCTACACCCAACACTTTCCTAAACTTAAATAGTTGTCTCATCTTGAGACAAAGTTGTAACAAAGAATACTAATTTGACACTTGAGCTGAGGAAATGAAATCGAAAAAGGAGTTGTGGTTATCATTATAGGTGTCATTTATTATCTTTAATACTTTATGTACTACTTAGTTTCCCTTTCGTATTTTCAATAAAGTAGCGTACTACCCTACTACCCTTTTAGGTTTTCAATAGACTAACTTAACTAGGTGGCTGCCCTTTATGGGTTTTCAACTAGCCTGGCCTCGCTCCTAATGCTTAAGGCCATCCTAAAAAAATGTGCCAAAAACTTGTGAAAACTAAAAAACCTATAAATATTTAGTACCTACTATGGAAGGTGATGGCATGCTCTGGGTTGGCTACATAATAGGTTGTTATGATGATGGATCTATTGGAGTAGTGGATGAAGCACTTGGTTTTATAGAATCTACTAGTGGAGGCTATTATGGATGTTGGATGGATGGCTATGAGCTTGTGATAATATTCTTCTACTGAATCATTTTTATAGGTATTTTTGAAGAATTAATTATAGTTCATCAACAAGTTATGTAATGGAGGCATCTAGCTAAGACAAATCTTTATTTAACATTTTCCAATCAATCAATGCTTTTTACACCATAGTGATAAATGTGTGCAGTGGGACTTGAATTATTGTTAAGTTATATATATCCTCATATTATGTAATGGTGATGAGTGCTCTATAATTTAATTCTTTTATTTGAATGTCCTGGGATAGCTCCTCTAACTAGTCTACATGCCTTTGTCCCTAAATTATGTCAAATGAACTATGTAAAATCTCATTTTTCCAGGTCTATAGTTATTGTATGACATTATCACTTGAATAAATTAATTGATTGAGTAAATTTTTCATTGTTATAAGGGTACTCATATGATCTTCCATCATATATTTGGATTTTTTCACCTTGTATAACTCTAGTATAGTTGCAAACAATGAAATGTTAAGTTGTTGATTCTAATTCAACTTACCTTGTGATATCTATTTGGATCAAAGTGTAGTTATAGAAAAATCTTATTTGTATTAATCCAATAGCTTGTAGATCATCTCAATTTGTTCTTTGATTTTTTTCATTGAGTTCACAACATTTTTAGTTTATGCATAACCAACCAGTCTTTTTTTAATTGATCCAATAGAGCGAATAATTGCTTTTCTCCACATATGACCTGGTCACCTAGGACATGGGTAACTAATTTAGGGAAGTTGTTGTTAATGATCTATCACACATTAGTGAATATAAGGCTCATATCTACTTTATCCTCTTACAACTATAAAACTTATTACTCTAAGGCTAAAGCCTTTTATGATATTGATTCTTATAAATTAGCCACACTTTCAATTTGTTTGGTTAGTGGAAGTTGAATAAATTCAATCATGTTTCTTACATAGTCATAGCTAGAGCCATGGATTTCATCATAGGCATTATAAGGTTATTTTTTAACTATTTTAAATGAAGAGAAAAGGTGGTATACCAAGTGGATGATGTGATAACATTCCATATCCATTGGATAGTTAGTTGGGGTCTAGGCTGAGAAGCCTCTTCTTGTGCACCTCCTTGTATTGTAAATTTCTATTGCACTACAACTTCTAATTTATCCTTGTTTTTTGAATTTATCTCATATCTAGATTTAAATTTGGCTTCAACCTTAGCATTAGCTTCTACCTTAACTTTAGCTTTGGCTTCCACTTCAACCTTAGCCTTATCTTATACCATAACCTTAGATTTGACATCCACTTGAGCCTTAGCCTTAGCCTCTACATTAGCTTTGGATTTAGTATCCTCATCAGTGTTAGCATATTTTTTTTCCTTGGCTTTGGATTTAGCAACACCCTTAGTTTTGTCTTTGGCTTCCTTCTCCTTAGACTCTCACTTAGCACTTTTCTTCTCTTGAGCCTTTGTAAGTGTTTTTGCCTTATATTTATTCTATTTCACATCTTGTTCTTATTGTTGTTTCCTTGTTACTTCTTTTTTTTCTTCTTCACCTCTTTTATTTTGATCCTATGATTCTTTGGATATTTTCTTTTTAGCCTCTACTTCTTCAACTTATTTATTTTGAGCCTCTAATTGTTTAACTTTATGCCTATGTACCTCTGCTACAACATGTTTACATTTCTCATCTTCATTAGTATCCTTGTGGTTTGCATTTTTTATATTTTTAATTCTCTTCCTTCTCCTTCTACTTAACCTCATTTTTAACCTCTGTTTGATCCTCTTGTTCCTACAGAGCTTCACGTTGTGGCTCCAATTGTGGGAAACTAGTCTCTAAAGGTTATTCTATGGGGGTGGATGAATCCAACAATATAAATGACTCTAAATATTTCAAATAGGATGATTCCATAATGTTTTTTATTTACATAACCCTATTTTTTATAGAAATTGGTGGTGGAATGAGGCTATTCTATTTCCTCTTCACAATCTCGACCTATGAATCTTGATGAGAATCTTATGTTTTTAATGTCATATTCTCATCTATTGGGTCTATGAAAATCACCATCCTATTTTTTATTATTGGATATGATCAATATGTAGTATATGTCCTTAATCTATGTATTATGGATAAAGGTGGGATTTATTATCTCATTGGGTTTGTTTGTTTCTTAGTAGAGGATCATATTGATCCAAGAGGATCTATATTCACTCTAAAATAGAAGTCACCAAATTTTAGATTGATCATTTTCATAATATATATCTCATCGAGAGATTTCTAATGGTATGTAAAACTTGATAAATAGAGCTCATATACTCCTTGTATAGTTGGTCAAATTTCTAGTCAAAGCCAATCAACAGTTGATCAGATTTGGTGAAACTAAAAAAATTAATCATGATGGAATATTTAAAATATAGTTGCATGATTTAGATCTCATTTTAATCTTTCTATCACATTCTACAGTTCAAAAAATGGAGTCTGTATGTGAAAGTTCTGACTAGTCAAAGTTATGGTCAAACTCGATTTTGGGCAATATAGTGACATGGCAATATGGTTTGACCCAAGTATTTAATATTTGGGGATAAACATATTCCAAAATATATTTGGTAATAATTATCATCCCATATTTTTAAATGTGATAGATAATTTAAAATCTCATAAAAATTGGGTATGGGATAATTATGAAATTTATTAAAATAGATTGTGGATAATCATCCCAATCGAAAAAAGTGGACCCATAAAAAGTATATAGAAGGGGTAAAAGGTTAAATTAATTTCATTCAAAAATTTCAAAGATCTCATTGCTCTAGCTAAGAGCTGAGAGCTAAAGTCGAGGGTTGAGAGCCAAGAGATGAGAACCAAAGCTAGAGCTGAGAGCCAGAGCCAAGATCTAGAGCTAGAGGTTCTAGACATATGATGAGCGTCTAGATTTGAGGTCATTTTATGCCTCAAAGTGAAGCTTTGTAGATTTTGTAATGGCCAATATAGAGACCAGTCTACATATATCCTAAGTTTTGAATGACTTAGAGAGCTTTACACTTCTCAATGTAAACTAGGAAAATATTTTAGACTCTAAGACGATTTCAATAGTATGTTAAAATCCTTGTGATGATTTTTGTAAGACCATTTTATAAGTCCATTTTTGATACCTTTGGTAAAAATATATAGAATTATGAGATTGCATTTGCGTGATAGTAAGGTGGAAGTTTTGTTCATGGGTTTATCAGGACTTTTTAAAGCTCTATTATTTGAGTTGTGTGCAATATTAGATTATCCATTTGACAATCATGAAGAATTGGCCATGTACTCACTTTTCAAGGAAATGGATCAACTTATACTATAAGTGAACCCAAAGATGTAGGCATTATCGAACTCTGTTATCACATGCTTGTCATGAGTGGATTCTATTTTTGTATTCTTTTTTAGCATTTTAATTAATCTTGTTTATTAATCACTATTGAATGCATAAATAACTAAAATAAGATAAAAGGTCAAATTTAGTTTCATTTCCATGAATGTTTCAAGAAATTATGTGATTTGATTAAAGGATCCAAGGTAAACACTTTTGTGTATGAAAATAAGTGTAAGTTTACAAATCAAGGTTGGTATCATAGCAATTAGTATGCTGGATTTGCTTTTGATTGTGTGGATTGATATCAATTATTTTCAGTCTAGTTTCTAGTATTATTACAAACTTTTTTTTGAGCTTGTTAATATTCCATTTGTAGTTTGTGGAATTAGGTTGTTTATAAGAAATAAGAACCCATGGGTAAAGCCTTAAAAAGAGAGAGGCTTAATGAGCTTGAAGCAATTAATTGATATATACAAGAAGAGTATACTTTCCTAAGAGCTCATTTTTACTCCTTGAAAGAGGAGATTGTCTAATTAAAATCAAAGTTGTAAGCCAAGGATGAGCTCTTGTCACAAATGTAGGATGAAGAGAAACATTGTCTTTATCAATTACCTTCCACTACAAATGCAAGCACTATGACTAATGAGTGCACTATAAGTTTTTCATATGGTAATTCATTTCATTCAGTTTCAAATGTTTTAGATATTAATTTTGGTAGTTTTGAAAAATACACTAAGGGCATTGGATCTAAACTAGTATTAAAAATGGGATTTGATAAAAGGGGCCTTGGAAAGAATGGCCAAGGTATTGCTAACCCAATATAGGTAGAGCATAGATCTCACCATACAAGATTTGGTTATGCTAGTGAGAAAGTGGATATTGGAGCTAACTCCTCCATTGCTGAAAGAGGACAATCTTCTGATAGCAAAGATTGAAGACCACTTGCAGAGTAGAATTCCTCCTTGTGAAGGAATGATGAATAGTGTATAAAATCAGGTAAAAGAGGTATTGATATTCCATCTCCTCGATCTTACACTATAAAAGGCACCAATATGAATGTAAATTATAAAACTTTTGATCCACTTCTATTATTTAAGAAATTTGGTTTTGATATTTAGAAGATGTTGCATTCTTTTCCTTGTACATTTTGTGGATTGAATAACCATTGTGTTGCATATTATTAGAAAAGACAAGATTTGTTGAAGCAACTTATAGGTGCTAAAGACCATTCTCATATTGTTAAAGTGAGAAATGGAAAAAGGATGACCTCACCTAAGAAGAGGAATGTTTGCACTCATTGTCACGTGAGTGGACATTGGGTTGAGAAGTGTTGGAAACTTAAACCATCCCACCATCCTTGTAATGGTAAGAAGATGGTATATAAACCTATTGATAAGGTAACTAATGAAGTTAATCCTGAATCGACTCATGCAGATGTTAGTAAATCCACTAAGGAGATTGAACACCATAAATAGGAGAATCTGATAAAAAGGGTTAGTAAATAGTTTCTTAATTTCATGATATCATGATTAGTGGATTGATATATGCATTTTTGGAGCTACTACGGTGGGAATACTTTGAGATAGGTTTATCATGTGAAGTTTTTAATTCTCACACTTGTGTTATGATTAGCTCCATTTTTGGAATATCCAATATTATTTTTATGAGTTTCCTATTGAATTATTAGGGAATTTAACTCATTGATCAACTTGGGAGATTTGACATCAGTTGTATAGGTTGTTGGGTAGGATTTGGCTTTCCTACAATACATGTTTTAGAATAACTGCTATTTTGAAATGCATGTATTTATGGCATATTTGTGATTGGATGTATGATAAGACCCATTGAGGTAATGTATTGTGACATGGTCACAACCAATATTGTATTTTGTTTATATAAAAAAATTGTCTTATAGTTACATTGGTGATTATTTCAGTATTTGGTAGTTCACCACATACAAGATATGATAGTGGGTAGACAATTTGATGTATTGTGACCTTATTGGTCGT
Source organism: Torreya grandis (assembly GCA_037957365.1). NCBI lineage: Eukaryota > Viridiplantae > Streptophyta > Pinopsida > Cupressales > Taxaceae > Torreya > Torreya grandis. Next base: position 218,608 of record JARHVA010009817.1, read on the forward strand.
TGCAGGATTCAGTATAACTCATGCCTTATTTAGGGCCTTTTACATTTTTGAGTTATAAATCATATTTTTCCACTATTATCTCTATGATATGATTTGGGTTTTGTACTTGATATGTTTTAGAGGACTATTTATCATCATCAAAGATCACTAGGATTATCTGTGTAGAGGTTCTTGTGAAGCCATGCAACAGAGGAAGTCATTGCATCTTAGTTCTATGAAGAGGCTATTGATGGCCATGTATTAGTAGAAGATATGTAAAAGTGTGATCAATAAATTTTTCTAAGCATTGTAGACATAGTTACATAACCTAAGTAGACCAAAAAAATACCCATCAAAATTCTTTAGAACTAACTGACATTTTAGAGGATTAAGTTGGGTACCAGCTTTTGGTGGACCAAAAGTCCTCTTAGTAAGGAGGATTGATCTAAGAGGATCCACATTAAATCCAAAATATAAGTCATAAAATTTTATATTTATCATTGGCACAATTTATATCTCATTGAGATCTTTCCAATTGTATGTGGAACTTCAGAAACAGAGCTCATATGCTCCTTGTGCAGTTGGCCAAAGTTCTAGTCAAAGCCAATCAATAGGTGGTAAAAGATGGTAAAAATAAAAAATTGACTATCATGGAATATTTCAAATCTAGTTCCATGATTTATATCTCTTTTTAATCTTTTTTTCATAATTTACAGTTCAAAAAATGGAGTCTATATGTAAAAGTTATGACTAGTCAAAGTTATGGTCAAACTCGATGATGTGGCAATAAAGTGATGTGGAAATATGGTTCAACCCAAGTATTTAATATTTGGGTATAGACATATTCCATCATATATTATGGAATAATTATCACCCCATATTTTTAAATGTGATGGATAATTTAAAATCCCATAAAAATTGGGTATGGGATAATTATGAAATTTATTAAAATAGATTGTGGATAATCATCCCAATAGGAAAAAGTGGACCCATAACAAGTATATAAAGGGGTCAGAGATTCAATTCATTTCATTAAATTTTTTTAAATCTCTTATTTCCATAGTTGAGATCCAGAGATCCAAGAGCTAAGAAATGAGAGCCAGAGCTAGAGTTGAGAGTCGAGATCCAGAGCTAAAGGTTCCAACCATATGTTGAGTATCTAGATTTGAGGTCATTTGATTCATCAAAGTGAAGCTTTGTAGATTATTTAATGGCCAATATAGATGCCATTCTACATATATCCTAAGTTTTAAAGGACTTAAAGAGCTTTACACTTCTCAGTGTAAAATGGGAAAATGTCCTAGACTTCGAGATGATTTCAACAATATGTTAACATCCTTGTGATGATTTTTGTAAGACCATTTTATAAGTTTATTTTTGAGACCTTTGGTATAAATCCATAGAATTTTGAGATTTCATTCATGTGACAGTTAGGTGGAAGGTCTATTCATGGGTTTACTGAGACTTTTTGAAGCTCTATTGTTTGAGTTGTGTGTAATCTTAGATTATCCATTTGACAATCATGAGGAGTTCGCCATGTAATCACTTTTCAAGGAAATGGATCGATTCGTACTATAAGCAAACTAGAGACATAGACATTATTAAACTCCATTATCATGTTATTTTAATGAGTGGATCATATTTTTGTATTCTTTTTTCCATATTTTAATTAATCTTATTTATAAACACTATTAAATGCATAAATAGATAAAATAAGATAAAAGGTCAAATTCAATTTATATTCTGTGAATGTTTCAATTTTTTTTTGATTTGACTAAAGGATCCAAGGTAAACACTTTTGTGCATGGAAATAAGTGCAAATTTATAGATCACCTATAAATAGATCTACCTAGAAATGTTTCTCCTATAGCTATTGTCAGGTTAATTCTTGACCTAGAATGTCAACTACAATGAAAGGATGAGGTTGGATGATATCAACCCACATATCTTGTCTTACCTAATTCTACACTTGGTAGGTGTGCATTTATTTTCAAAAAAATAATTCTTTCTCATCTTCTTAGTTGTAAAATTTTTATCTAATTTTTGTGAGCATGAACTATAAAACTTCCTATTCTCCAACTCCTAGCTTCACCAATCACATTCAATTGCTATCTTTAGAACATGTGTATTATTGAGCTAGTGCCTTGTATGACATGTATTATTTTTAGGTGGAGGTAGTGAGGCTCATTTTATTGGTTCCTTCCTATTTCCCTTATTAGTATATAATGGATCCATTATTATATGTGGTGGTGCTTGTAGTTGAGATTGTTGTTGGGGTTGAGTATGTGCCTGAGGATGCAAAGGTTGTTATGTACTTGGGGGTATAGAGCACAAAAGTTTCACCAATCTATTTATTTGGATTTATGTCTCAAAACATACACCTGTGCATCTAACATGGTGATGAAAAATGGTAGTGGAGTTGTAGTTGCATTAGGAAACTCATGTACTTTGATTTGGATTTCATTGTACAACTTGGTAACTGACACATGTTATCCAAGATACTGTATCACATCTTAAGGAACCCTAGGGTGTGAAATAATCATGGATTGGATATATATCCACCATTCATCAAATTTCTAGAATTATTCATAATACTACCTTGATTTAGTCCATGCAATATTGGTGAATGCAACAACAGGCCAAAAATATTTAGTTGGGTTGATTGGTCCTTTCAATGATTTTTATTGTGAAAAGCAAAGGAGTAAGACCAAAAATTGGTATTAAAATGCCTGTGAAGTGTCAATGAGCATATTATCAATTTTATGACAATTACTATTATGTGTCTAGTTTATTTGATCCATATATTGGTAGGTAACTAATGTCACTCAAAATACTTTCATCTATATAATTTATTTAATGGTCTAAAATATCATTTTTCCATGTGATCTACTTCGAGAAAGATACAATCTATCAAGTGCATTATCATTAACAGTTTTGAATGGTCACTAACCATCCTTTACCTATACATTTATTGTTAGTAATTCATTCCCAAACTCAATTTATGACCATTGTGTTATGGATGCTAATTCTCTTTCCTCTAAGATGAATCTGTATATCAATCACACTATAATTTTGATCGACTAGGCTTCATTCTAATGTTCTGTGACTTGAATATTGTACTATAAAAACACACTAACCCTAAAAAAAATATTAAATAAAAATCCTAACTATATGGTGCTATTCAAACCCTCTTTAATTGATAATGATTAATGATAGGTATTAATTATATTAAGTCTTAAGCTTATAGCCATTTATATGCCCTGTTAGAATGGTTCCCTATAGATATAAGGACTATTTTAGATAATCTAGACTTATGCTTCCAAATTGGATGGGATATAATTTTAGAAAAATAATAATTTTCATATATTCCAAATAAACTATACTAGGAGAATTGTAATAGTTTGGATCTATTCCCCATGCATTGCATTAGATATAATTTATAACATTTTTTTTCAAATAATTTAGAATTATTTATAATAGTTTTTTTGGAGTTAGACTAGTAATAAGTCCAAATTATTCAAAATAGTCCCTATATTTTAAAATAATTATAACATGTTGTGAAACATCATGAATTATATAGGGTCCCTTACATATAATTCATGTTTTTCTTGGAAATGGTTTAAATTTGCTAGCATAGAGTAATATCACTTGTGTAGGATATAATTCCTTATATCACAAGTTGAAATCATGCCATGATTTTTGAATCAACTTCTTAATCTTTTGCATCCACAATGTTCTTTGTCTATTTTCCTCCTTGAACAAATCCATAAATCTATAATTTATGGAATCCTATTTTTCAAGCCTCATAATCATTAGATTGTGTAAATTAGGAGCAATGTATCCCATAGGTATAACTACCTCAAGACCATAAACCAATTGAAATGAATTTAAGCCTATCACACGTTTATAATTTGTCATGTATGCCCAAATAATCACAATAATGTGATCCTCCCAATCATCCCTATGAACATTACATATATTCATTAATATTTTACCTAATACCTTGTTTAAAGCCTCATATTACCCATTTACTCATGGATAATAGGTTATGCTTTTGTGGTGTAATATCATGAAATATTTAGTAAGAGTCTTGATTGTGTTATTTAGGAAGTTATTACCTCTATTTAAAGTGAATTTTATTAGACATATGAACCTTTTTATGATATTGGCATACAAAAAATTAGAAATATCATTCATATCATAGTTTGGTGTTACAACAACTTCCACCCATTTCATGATATAGTTAGTCACGGTAATGATATATCTCTCATGTGTTTACCTAGAGGAGTTATAGGCCCTATAAAATCAATGCCTCATTGTTCAAAAGGTTTATCTAATAGCATTAGAACCAAGGGAATTTCATCTCACTGATTTAATTTTTCCATTTTTTGGAAAACATCATAGTATTTTTCCACCCTAAGTGCATCTTGAAACAAATTTGGCCACCAAAGATTGATCTGTAATATCTTCCTCATAGTGGCTTCTCCTATGAAATAGACTCTTGTAACTCCTTGATGTTCTTCTAGAATAAGCTATGGTCACTCATGGTCTAAGGCTACTCTATGCAACACATCATCCATTTCCATCTTATAAGGAATGGATCATGTGACCATTTGATTTTTATTCCTTTCAACATATTATTTAGGAAATGTTCATTATTATAGGAAGTTTACAATATACTCCAAATTTTTAGGGATCACTGAGGCTCTAAACAAGTTTGCATCTAGATATTCATCCTATATTTCCTCCAGTTATTATTTAATTTGAATAAGATATGGTCACTCATGGTCTAAGGATACTCTATGCAACACATCATCCATTTCCATCTTATAAGGAATGGATCATGTAACCATTTGATTTTTATTCCTTTCAACATATTATGTAGGAAATGTTCATTATTATAGGAATTTTACAATATACTCCAAATTTTTAGGGATCACTGAGGCTCTAAACAAGTTGGCATCTAGATATTCATCCTATATTTCCTCCATTTATTATTTAATTTGAAGCCTACACAAATGACCATCTCCCACATTCTCTCATCTTCGATTGACATTGATTCTAAATTAGAATTATTGAAATAGAATAAGCCATATAGATATCCATCCACCCAACATAGGATTGTTAAAAAGGTATCACAAGGCCTGGTGATCTATAAAAAGCTTAAATAGTGTGGCCAAAATATAATGCCTAAACTTATGTAAAGTAAATACATAGCTAGGGTTTCTCTCTTTGTGGTCATATAATTTTTCTCTATAGCTGATAGATTCCTACTTACAAAGTTTATAGGATGATCTAACCCACCATCCCTTGGTTGTGTTAAGATAACTCATAATGCAATATCAGAAGCATCTAAATATACATGGAATGGCTTCTTCAAATGATGAAAAACTAATATAGGAGTGGTTACTAGCCTTTGTTTGAGTTTAATAAATATTTTTTGACATTATGATGTCCATTCAAACTTAATATATCTTTGTGCAATATATTTTTATAATAATGTAGAGATGGATGCATATCCCATGATGAATTCTATATAAGATCATGTATAGCCTAGAAAGGTTCACATCTCTATGGAACTACTTGGAGCTGGCATCCCTACTATTACTACTTGTGAATGGAACTTAAGATAAATACCGTGTCTTTCATAGACTCCTCAACTATTTCCTTAAAATGATTCTAAACCTATTTTTATTGAAGGATATTATTGGCATTGTCCATTTGTTGGCATGAAATTAAATTCATGCCGTAAATATTGTATAACACATCAAATGCCTTGTCATGAGCCTCCTTGGCTCACTCCATAGAATCTGTTAGTACTCTTATCCAAAATTGAGCAACCCTGTGTAGTTCCTCATGCTCAACATCATATTTCAATACTTTTTTTAGCAATGAGGGTATTCTTGTCAATGGATTTTATGGCTATCAATTTGGGATAATACATATTAAATAGATAAATATCTCCTTCATAAATATTAATTTGTTCTTTAAAAAATCCCTTTCTCTTTATGATGACCCCATAATGCTCCATCATTTTTGTAAGAATTATATTAACTTTTGTGATCATTTCCTCATACCATTATTTTGTAGCCCTTCCCATGTGAGCAATATCTCATATAGAATCAATTATAGATTGATATAGATTGATTGGCTACACTGCTTGTGGTTGCTATGATGTTTCAGAGGGTTTTATGAACTAGTTGAGTGCTTTGATTAACTGATCAACCTTTCTTTTTAGCTCATCCTTGGTGGCTTTATCATGATCAATTATCTAAAAGAGAGAGTTGATACCTATCTATACATCATTCTTGATACCTTCTCTTTTCTGTCGACCAAGGTGTCTATGAGAAACCTGCTAATCTTCCACCATAATATCCTCTTTTCATTTTTTTGGTGAGAGAATTGTAATTTTAACATACCTTTCTCCCTTACCATTAATGAATGTCCTTTTAAGGGACCTAGGAGTGGGTTTTGACTTATTATTGAATTATGACATGCAAAATTCTAAAGTGCTAGGATCAATCATTATTTTCCATTTATTATTCATTTGATTGGGCTAACCAACTAGGGGTAGCCTTTTGTTGATCTAAAACTATCACCAAAGAATATGTAGCTGATGTAGTTGCACTAATTGATACTATGATCAAGGGAGACTCTTGGGAAAAAGATACTAGTGGTTGATTAGGAGGTGCCTATGAGGATCCACTCTCATCAGTACTTTGTAAATCAATATTTTATCTAAGTGTTTGGGTTGCTCCAACCTTAACTGATGGTAGAAATAAAATGATGGAAATGAGGGGGGTGGAGGTAATGGAAATAGCTATGCCTACTAGGGGAGTGGAGGATGGAATGGATATAGGAGTTATGAATTTAGGAATCAGTGGAAGAGTGGAAGCCAAAGAACTAAATGTGTCAATTAGGTGTGTAGTGCCACTCAAAATTGGTGATGTAAAACTAATGGGTTGAGATGAAGAGGAAATAGTACTCATTCTAAGGGTGAAGGTGGCCTATGAAACTATAGTCAAGATGACTAAATCCTTGGTAATGTACTATTGGGTGTTGTTGGTAATTAATGGTGATGAAATGGAAGGAATTTTAAATGGAATAGAAAGCAAGAGTGGATTAAATGGGGAATGTGAAGTGGGAGGAAGGGAAAGTGGAGTGTAAACTTAAAATTCTACTAGAGGGGAACCCTGAATGTCTACTTGACTCATTTGTCTTGATTATACTTGGATTATTGAGGTGGGTGGAATGGTAGATGAAGTGGGGACAAGTGGAGGGGTTGACACTAGAGGTGGAGGAACTAAAACTTGTGGAGTAGTGGGAACCTGAGATGCTTGAGGTGTGGAGATAACTAGTGGAGGTGTTGAAACCTCCTATACAATATGTGCAGGAGAAGGGGGAGTACTGGAAATAAGAGTTAGGGCTATGGGATCTAAAATTATAGACCCCTATGCTGTTATTACTATGTCTTATATAGAAAGATCAATTGATTATTCTATAGCTTCTCCTTGTCTACTTGATTCCCCTTTTCTTGCCTTGTCTTCTTCCTCTTCTTTCCTTTATCAGTATCCTCTAATGATTCACTAGGGCCCTATTTTGAAGGAGTGATACCTCCTACTTTGAGCTTTAGGATATTCCCCTTAACCCCTATTATCTCTCTTATGACTGTCACACCCTTTCTTCTTAGCCAATTGATCATTCTATTGATAATATGGGCTATTCTATTGAATAGAAAGAAGGATTTAGGAACTGACCATCTCACTAGTGGTAAAGGTCTAGTAATGATCCATTTGAGGTAGATATGATCTACAATAGAGTTTTCATCCACCAAGTCATCAAGGACCAGTGCCAAATCACAGTGTTTTATTTGTTGCAGGGACCTCCTAGAATAGTACTTTATTATGAACATTTATTCATCATTATAGTCTTCCCAAAAATCCTCATAATATGGCACATGATCATATGTTTCCAAATCTATTATGGTAGTGACCTTATCATATGGTTTAAAGTAAAGTATAGTCTCTAGAGTCTTCAGTGTTACCTGGCACATCTCTGCCTCCATAGTTCTAGCCATCAAAAGAGATTGGCATGTGTAATAGCCAATAAAAATAAGGAAATGTATCCCTACCTTATGTTTATCTAAAAGGAGATTTTGTGTATCCACCAGCTACCTAACCAACTCCAACAATGCCCATCTATCACTCATGTACTAGGGAAGTGTGCAAGGACAACCAATGAATCTAGTTTCCCTAATGTAGGAGTAGGTGGGGAACTATATGAAAAAAGAACTCCATTTGGTAATCTCATCTTTTACCACTTGAGAGAACCTTATTTTCCCAAACTCTTGATCAAACATGATGATGATGCTATAGATGTAAACATCATTAACTCTCCTAAATTGATGTCTACTAGCCTATAGTGTGAGGTTAGGGTAGTAGTTATAGACTCTAGTTATTTCATCAAGAACTATATTCAGGCCTAGGAACAATCTTCCTTTGGCCAAGATATAAACAATATATGATGTCATATAAAACTTGTTTTTCATTTTCACCTCCATCAATTGGTTATGGAGGGAATCACTTATTAATTGGGCCTAATGTATTTTTTTTTTCTCTCTGATGATCCAAATATACTAGTACATCTAGTCCTAATAACACTTGGCATATGGATTACTAATGACTTTATGTAGTAGTGTTATGATATCTCCCACCTCCTCTATAAAAGCATACCTATACATAGTCTTGGAAATCTGGTGGAGGAATGCTTAGGAGTCTTGAGACATTATTTGTTAATTATATTTTGACATCCATATTTCTTCTCTTCATAAAATTGTGTAAATGTTTATAGAGTTATATCCAAATAAATCTTGAACTTAGGGATGGCAAACATTATGTCGATGAAGTTAGGATCAAGATATATAACTTTATCCCATTTCTTAGTGAAAACGCATCTCATATCAGGGTCATAATGTTGAGTCATTATGAGGATTAACTCAAGGATTTGAATATAAAGAGGAAAGGCTACAACTTGTGGTAAACTAGAGCCATAGATACTTTAGATCAAGTCACGTTTGAAATCTGCACCTATCCTAGCCCAAAAATATCTTAGGTCAATGTGACCTAAATTAGTGTCTTTTATTTCTACCATATGGGATTCCAAACAAGAAGTCACTCTGGGGCCCTTATATTTGAATTTCATTTCCTTGGGAAGCATGGAAACTAAAGTTACTACTTTCAAGAAACCAACTATGAGAGTTGGTAGATCCTACAAGTGTCTAGAGCTCTTGTACACTTTGGTAGAACCTAGAGGTGCTCAAAGCACATCCAAAATCTATGGTGCTTGAGGAATGTTAGGTTTTTGGTAGAAGTGGGACATGCTTGAAGTAGGTCCACTCTCCATGGTGCACTAGGAGTTGGTGGGGGTCAAAGGTGCTTAGGGAGTGTTAGATCTCTGATAAAAGTGGAAGGTGTTCAGAGCACATCCAATATCCATGATGTTTAGAGGCTTTTGGGATTATTAGGTGCTTGAATTAGGTCCTATGTTTGTGGGGATGCTAGTGGAATATTCATTAGTTTTATTGAATATGAAGTATATGCTTGAAATATTCAGTTGGAGAAATGTTGGTTTTGAATGCAAAAATATTTGAGCAAAAAATGAAGGTTTCTCTTGGATAATGGTATATGTAGGGTTTGGAAAATCCTCAAGATGTAGCTTCTAGAAAAAATAAACCCTAGATCACCTTAGATTGCTTTATAAACCCAAACCAACCATAGACACATGATTTAACATAAAATGACACTCCCAAATCAAGTCCCTAACCAGTAACCCTAGAAAACATTGAAAGAAAATGTAAATAACTAGGAAAAGATTCAAAATAAAGGAAAAATGGCTAAAAGACATGAGGAAATTATCATGAAACAAACAAGGATGATGTGGAAGGTTGATATGTAGTGTAGTTGGAATTTACAAGTACTTGCTAACACATGGATCAAAGCTTTATTATGTTATAAGGTTGTTATCAAAGATCTAAAATGTAATTAGTAACTTAAAAAAATGATAATGCTTTGCAAAAATGACTTATTTTTTATATAAAACCCATACAATTAATACTGACTTAGGTGGTTAGTGGTAGAGGTTGGACCTGCTTGAAGTAAGTCCACCCTCCATAGGAATATTAGACTTGGTGGAAGGCAAAACTTAATGTAAACTTTGAATGTTCAAAAATGTGTAATGTGCACCTCAAGTTCTACATTCCATAGGAAGGGGTCTGGTTAATTGGTAGAGGTTAGACATAATTCAAGTAGGTTCACTTTCCATGGATGGGGTGATTGGCTTTGGTGGAAGGTGGAACCCATGGGGCACTTTGCACATTTGGAACATGTAAAGTGTACTCAAGGTTTCACATCCTATGATGTAAGTGTTTGATAGAATATGGAGACTATGCTGCACTTTTCACTTTTTCGAATGTGTAATGTGCACTTCAATTTCCACATTTTATGGAAGGGGGTTATTAAAGGTTTAGTAGGACTAGGAGCTTGTCATGCACTTTTCACATTATAAAAATGTGTAAAGTGCATGCAAAGTTCAAAATTATGTCGGATGGGTGAATGGTGGGATCTAGATCCCACCACGTATTTTTCACTTTTGAGAATGTGAAAAGCGCATGGTGACTTCTAGAATTTGTGGTTTTTAGTTTTGGTTCTTTGTGGGATCCACAACTCATGAAGAAATTTGTACAAGTGTAAATTGTATCTAGAGTTTTGGTTTTTTCAAGTTAAAGGGAAAGATGAGTTTCTTCGGATGATTTCAATTTTTTCCTAAAAAACAAAGGGGGTCTCCCTTAGGATGTTAGATGTAATGATATTTTTGGGACACAAATCTCAACATTTTTGGCAACCTCTATGGGATAATTGCCTTCTAATCATTTTCAATCTAGTAGCCTTCTCAAGTCATTGGGCATGGAGTCAAGTTTTCTCTAACAAAATTTTAACCTATGAAATAACAAACTAAGATTTTCCTAGACATAAAAAAATAGAAAAATAGATAAACAAAAAATAGAAAGAGTCACATAACCTAAGGAAACAACTCCTAATGAGTCTGACCTATGTAGAAGTACTTATTAAAAACACAAAAAACCCTATTATTTATAAATTTTAATCTTTTCAAAACAAGTTCCTTATCTCAAAATCAAGATTTGAGGTATATCCCATTAACTAGGATTGGTAGTTCTTCTCCATCAAACTTGGAGAGCTAGAATGCATTGGTTCCTTTACACTAAGTGATGATATATGGAGCACTCTATATTGCATCAAAATTAGTGTGGCTACTTGGTTTCATTTTATCTACATACCTCTTAAGGACCATGTATCCTTCATTGAATCTTCTTGCAGTTATCTTTTTATCAAAAGTCTTCTTAGTTTATTCTTGATTTACTTCTAAGAATTTCATTGATTGATGCCTAATTTCTTCAAGATCCATGTGTTCAGCCAGTATCACTGTCATCTCATCATTATTGATCAAGTCTAACTAGTGATTGATTTATAAATATAGAAGTTCAATTGATAGTGGCACTCATAATTCTCTTCCATATACTAGCATGAAAGATGAATTATCGATGGCTCTCTTCAATGTAATTATATCAATCTACAATGTTGATTTCAATTTCATATGCCACATCCTCTGATTATCTTCCATCATTCATTTGATAATTCTAATAAGGTTCTTATTAGTTGACTCAGCTAGGTCATTACCCTAAGGGTAATAATTTGAATAAGTGATCAAGTACACATTATGCTTGACAACCCATTCACTAACTTGAGTGCCCAAAAATGACTTAGCAGTGTTTGATATTATGGTGTGAGGAACACCAAATCTTAAAACTATGTCATCGATGGTTTTAAGGATAGATGTTTTAGTGGCATCTTTTAGATCAACTACTTTATTCCATCATGTAAAATAATCCATTTTTGTGAGATCCCACTTATGACTTGTGCTTGATGGTGGATTGATCATGTGGATGAAATCTAATCCTCATTAGGCAAATGGCTAATCCACTTGAATTGGTCTAAGAGGGAGTGCAACTAGTCTTTGGTTACTAGTGAAGTAAGCACACTTTTCATAATTTATTACCCACTGATGGGCATACCTGAATAATTCAATCCAATAATAGCCTCTTCTCATTATCTTGATGGTCGTAGTCCTTACAAAAAAATGTCCTCCTGATGGTCCATCATGAAATTACTTGATCACTTTGGGAACTTTCTCATGCTCAATACATTTTAGAAAGACTCCATTCATGTCTTTCCAAAATAAAATTCCATCAATAAGAACATAAGGAATTGAATATATCCAAAAATACCTTTTTTTACTACTGGAATTCATAGGTGTATTTGCTAGTCTGCAAGAAATGACTCATTTCTTGAATCCAACTATTAAAAGGAGATGGATTATCTATCGGACGTGTAGTTTGAGAATACACCATATTGGATACTAGTTCAATAGTCTTGATGTTAGTGACCAATTGTTCACACAATCCTTTTCCTCTTACCAACTTTGTGATCATGATATCCACACCATACTCCATGACCTTGGTGATCCATCCTGCTCTTATTCCATTTATCTCCCTACTCGGGATAAATTCTTTGATGCTCTAATGAATCACCATCAGATGTATTTTATTTTTGGAGAGCATATGTTTGAATTTATTGAGTGCTTTGATTACCACATATACTTGCTTTTTCACAAAACTATAATTCTCTTCATAACCTTTCAAAGATTAGTTGAAGAAAGATATTAGATGCTCCAAATCTTCTTGATTGTGTTGAGTCAAAATTGTTGAGATACTTCTTTCCCCTCCAAATGCATAAAGGATAAAATCGTTCTCATATTTTGGGTTAACTAGGGTAGGGGATTGGGAAATAACCTATTTGATGGCTTTAAATATTTCTTTTCCCTCCTACATCCAATAGAAAAGAGTTCCCTTTTTTAGCATTGCAGTAAGGGGTTTTGCCAAAAAGGTAAAATTCAATACGAATGTCCTAACAAAGTTGATCTTCCCAAGAAAACTTTGTAGGCCCTTTTTGTGACTCAACAATGCTAATATAGATATGGATATAACTCATTCAAGGTCTATTAAAAGACCTTATTTTGGCACTATGTGTCCCAATAACTTCCCCTTGTATATTATGAACACACATTTCTTTGGGTTAAGGGAAACCCCAAATTCTCTACACCTTTTAAAAATCTTTCTCAGGTGGTTTAGATGTGCATCAACATGTTTTGAGTAGACTGTAATATCATCTGGATATACTAGAACGATATCATTTATTAGACCCTTGAATGCCATATCCATGGCTCTCTAAAAAGTCACTCCTATGTTTGTCAGACTAAATGACATCTTTATGTATATGTACATGGCCCATTTGGTGGTGAAGGTAGTTTTAAATTGATTTAATTCTTGTACCAAGATTTGGTTATAACTTGAATAACCATCTAAAAGAGAGAATCATTTATATCTTGATACTATCTATAGAATTTGTTCCATAGGGGGAAGATGATAGTGATCTTTCAATGATGCTTTGTTTAGGTCTCAAAAATCTATACACAGTCATATTTCACCATTTTTATTTCTGATAGGGACCATATTTGCTACCCAAGATGAGTGTTTGATCAAAAATATTATATTAGCCTTGATCAACTTAGAGAGCTCATTTTTCATCAAGGGTTCAATCTAGGATTGATGGGTCTCTATTTTTGCTTTAGAAGTTTTGTATTTAGATCTAGTTCTATGGTGTGTTGTGCTAAACTTAGATCAATTCCTATTAAGTCATGATAACTCCAAGCAATTTTATCATCAAAACATTGACATAATTTAACAAAATCATGCTTTTTCAAAATATTACATACCTTGCCTATCTTGAGGCACTTGCCTTCTAAGATGATGATGGGTACACAATCTTCTTCATTGACTGTAATGTTCTTATTTTCACCTTTCAACTGGTCATCTGAATTGAATATGTTTTTTACTATAACAAGACTCATAGGAAACTTGTTTATTTTTATCTAAATAATATGATCACCATATTGGTCCTGTATCCTTGGATGATTCCCTTCTAAAAACTTAGCCTCTTCTCTTAAAAAATTTATGATCTGCTTATCACTATCAAAGACTTGCCAATTAGTTATACTATAGGGGACATAAGGCCTTATGATCATCCTCACATGCTAGTGGTTCTTATTATTTATTTCAAATGGTAGGTTATAATATCATATCATCGAGGCCATGCAACTAGTATCTTTATTCTGTGCCCTTGGTACTGCTTGACTTTTCAAAGTAGTGAAATTCTCCAATAGATCCGAAATCCTATGTTTGTAAGACCTTATCAAATTGTTTTTGGTTATACTTTTTGATCTAACTTGGTAAACTATGAGTTCACTATCACCAAATATCTACAAAAGCTTGATCCCTCTATCTTTGGCCAACTGGATGCCTCAAATTAGGGATTCATATTCAACTATATTATTAGTATAGTTGAATTGAAGTCCAAATGAGTAGAAGTAGCTCCCTTTATATGGGGAGATCAATATGATTCCTATACTTGCACCATTTTTGCTTCTTGAGACATCAATATATAAATGCAACATCCCTTGAAGATCTTCAAATGGTTTGAATAAATTTAGGATAATTACATCTTTCTCATGAATGTAATATGTCCCTAACCTTATTTCTTGTACATAGTCATAAGGGTAAAATTTTAGGGTTGATCCCCATTTATCTAAATGAGTGTCTAAAATATCTTCTATAGGTGTTACATTCTCTTGATCCATTTCTTCTTCCTCTTGATATTCTAATGTACAATTCATTTTTATGGGAGGAATAGGATTGTCTAGCTCTATATGATGTTTTTCAATTGGATTATCTCTTATTGCTACCCTAGTTCCATATATCATCTTAAGTATCATGTGAGACCAATCTACAGATAGATATCCTCCCATCTTTGCATTGAAATCTTTTGAAAGACAAATGGCAAAGTAGGGGTAAGATATATGACTGAAATATCTTGAGTAATTGATAGGCTTGGGGAAGCATGAATAGTGAGGTTTAGTCATTTTATGGTTCCTACTATTTGAACAATAGTCTCATCTAGTTGCACTAATCACTTATTAACAGGTGTGTATTTTATTCCCAAAGCATCACCTATTTTATTAGGCATTATTAAACTACTAGACCCTAAATCTACCATGAAATTGTGTACCAGATGCTTTCATATTATAAGTGAAAGATATAGGGGGAATGCTTACCATTTTTTCCCATTTTATTATCAGCTTGAGGCTAACATAGATTTATTACAGGTGTAGGCCCCCTAAATGGAACCTTTTCTGATATTTTAAAATTCTTATGAGCCTCTTATAAAAGTCCCATTTGCACTGGTATAGATAGTGCTTCCCACATAATGATGTTTAGGTTAGTCGTATTCATTTGATTGACTATGCTAAAAGGGATATTACCAACCTTTGCTGGTGATTTTGTAGGGGTTGTATCCTCTTTTACAATATTTTTGGTGGGCACCTTTGCTTTAAATTGATTTATACATACAAAAGGTGGCCTTTGCACTATATTTATCTTTATTAGTTCTGCTATAGCTTTAGAAGTTAAAGCTGACTCTACCTTGGGGGGCTAATCAGGTTCTATTCTCTTTTCTTATAACATGTATTAACTACTACAAGACCTCCACCATTAAAACATTCTTCATCTTGGCTTATCCCATCAAAATCATCTTCTTTCTAGTTTATAAGAGTTTCTTCACCTTGAGTAGGATCTTGTGTGTCTACTTATTTGGAATTAGATCCTTCTTATTATCCTTACATGTTTTATATGCCTTACACCATCAAGGCTTGATTGATTACACCATTGGGGAAAGTGTTCTAATTATGAGGCTACTTGCATGGATAACACCACTCGTATTCTTGAGCTAAATTATTTTGAATAGGAACAATGGCTTTGGAGGCTTTTGGTGTTAGTAAAACATAGGCATTTGGAGGTATTGGATATGAAAATCTATCCCTATTATTGGTTTTTACCTTGATATGGCTGCCTATTACCTTGGTACGTAGGGTTAGATGGCTGATAAGATTTGTAATTTTGGGTTTGCTACCTTTTCATTACTACTAGCTCATTTCCAAAACTCTTAAGTAATAACTTTACCTCATATAACTCATTTTAAGGTGTAGGTGCCTTGATTGTAGTGGGGATTGGAGAAAGTGAAGGTGGGGGAATAAGAGCTATTTCTAGAAATAGAGGAATTGGTGGCTTTGGTTTAATTTTCTTGGCTTGGATCAAATAATTTTCTAGCCTTATTATAATGTCATAATCTGCAAGAAGTGTGGTGCCACCCATTGACTTAATCATTATAGCTATATCACTATTGAGGGATTTTAGGTAATACAACAAAGCATTATTTTTAATGGGTTTAACCAAGATTAGGATTCTATTCTAGGTCTTCTATAAATGGTAATTAAAGTCAGTCATTTGCTCATGAGGAGCTTGTTGAATAGTAGTTAACTATTCAACCAAGGAAAGGTGATCACTCTTATCCTCAAAATGGGTACAAATTGTAGTACCTAACTCATCCCAAACCCAGATTGAGGTAGGAACAAGGCCTCTATACCATTTTAAAGCTTTCCTCTTGAAAGAGGATACTAAGAGTCTAATTGTAAAATTATCTTAGACCACATTATGGATATAATAGAGATTAGAAATATCTCATGTGTTCTAAAGTAGTGGTAGAGGTTTCCCTAGTAAAATATGGTAGTATTTTTAAGGTTGAGACTAGTATATCATCATGCTAGGACACAATGTGTGGACTGCTTGTATTAAAAGCTATGGAATTCTAATTTCTAGCCACTATGGGAGGTATAAATATGATAAGAGTTACCAAAGGGGATGGAAATAATACTATAGGGTATACCTTAGGCTAAGGGGTGACTAATTTTGATCTCTTTTTAGATGGAAATGAAAATTATAAAAAATTAGACCTCTTACCTTTAGTAGATGATCTTGTTTGTTTTCTTGGCATATGTCACATTGAAATCATGAGTCTGTAAACTAGTGGAGTCACTAGGTAATTTGATATTTGCATGAAACTCATACAACTCTCACTAAGAATAGAACTGATCTTTGTGTAATTTTTAGGTCCCACTAGGCATGCTAAAAACTATTATCACATAGGATTTCACCTATCTTAATTTTGTATCTTATTATGTAATTGCTTAATGATACAATGGAAAAACCTCCAAAGCTATGGGACCTTGGCAATTTGAGGTTAACTCTAGAGAAGGCCAACTTCTTTTCACTAAATCTGATGCAAATTGATAAAATACTAGTTTTGTGGAAATTTTGCTCTTTAGTGCTTTCTAAATCTTAAACTAGGGTTTTGATGAGGAAAAGTGTTGAAGAATTAAATTTTAAAAAAACTAAAAATATGGAGATTACACCAAATATTGTATAATAGATCTAGATGTTTGCTTGACAAATAGAATAGATCAAAAAATAGATTGAATTTATTTTAAGCACAATTGCATGCAAATTTGGAAATTAAAGACAATATTTTATCTATTTTTCAGAAAAGGGAAAAATATCTTTATTTCAAAAAATATTATCAAGAGGTTAAAATATCATAGATGAATTTTCTTGAGACTGAAATAAAAGAAAAATCTTTCACGGAGAATCAAATAACTTGCACAACATAGAGATTCTAAAGATAAGAAAGACAAAACTTTAACTTTATTTCTCTCAAAATGTTATAGCTTGTAGTAAATACATTCGAAATGTAGAAAATATAACTAACAACAAAAGATAAATTGGGCCACATGGTCTACCCATTTTTATACAACATATGTCATAGAAGACATGTAGTTGTTGAAACTCAAATGCCCAATTTAAAAAAAAACATGAAGATCTAAAAACTTTCATGCAAAAAGAGGTGGGATCTTATATTTCTAGGATTTTAGAATTGTGGAATGGTTAGAACATAGCATGCACAAGCTAGTCATGATCTTATGTGTAGCATGGCATTTTATGGCATGGATGGAACTAAACATATCCATATAAGGCTTTTCTATCTGACAGTGACTGAAAATAGATCTCCATGCAGAAAGTGGTACCCAAAATAGAACTTGGCTTTTCTAAATAAAATATAACATTGAAATAGATCCTAAGTTTCTTTCATGCAAACCCTAGTGTGTAAGACTTAAAGTGAGAATTTTAAGAATTTCTAAGTCTTTATCACTTTTGCAAAAATAAACTATGAAATTTACACTTCATGACTTTGCACCCTTTTTAACAATTCACATATATCAAAAAAGAAAGTGCAATTTTCACTTTTGATTTTTGCAACTTTCATTTTATAAAAAATATAAAGTGTAAAACATGTCTTTATCTTTCTCAAAAGAGTTATAAAAAATAAAGTTATACTTTTACAATTGTAATTTTTAATGTCTTTGAAAGAGAGGGAAAATTAATTAATGTCCAAAATTTATTTAGCTTTCTTATCATTCTCAGCCCATAGCTTCTCTGTATATGTATCAAAGGCCTTAAATATTTCTTGAATTCACTCTACATCTAGCCCATAAGAATAAATGTTGAAGGCTGCATAATCTACTTAGACATCAAATACTTCTCTCTTGAAGGTCCTTATGCCCTAAATTTTAGTTCTTATTTAATCAATTGCTTTCTCATACTTGATAAACCTATGAATGGAACTTTAGACAAAGACCATGTCTTTCATAGAATCCTTAACTATTGCCTTAAAATGATTCTAAACCTGTTCTACTTGAAGGATATTATTGAAATCATCCATAGGTCAACATGACATTAAATTCATCATGTCGTTAATGTCGTATAGCTCATCAATTACCTTATCATGAGCCTTCATGGCTTGCTTCACAGACTCTATCAGTAATCTTATCCAAAATTGAGTAGCCATGTGTAGTTGCTCATGCTCGGCATCATCTTTCAATATTTTTTCAATAAGGAGGGTATTCATATCAATGGATTTTGTGGCTATCAATTTGGGATAATGAATATTTAAGAGCTGAATCTCTCCTTCATAACTATTAATCTGTTCCTTCAAAATTTACTTTCTCTCTATGATGACCCCATAATGTTCCATCATTGCTGCAAGAATTCTATTACCTTTTCTGATTAGTTATTTAGACCATTATTTTGTATCCCTTCCCATGTGAGAAATCTCTTGTACATAATCAATTGTAGATTGATCTAGATTGATTGGCTACACTACCTATGCTTGTTGTGATGTTTTACTAGGATTTATGAATTGGTTGAGTTCTTTGATCAACTGATCAACTTTTATTTTTAGCTCATCCTTGGTGGCTTTGTTATGATAAATTCTCTAAAAGAGATAGTTGATACCTTTCTACACATCATGTTTGAGCCCTTCTCTTATTTATCAACCAAGGTGTATAAGATAAAATTGATAGTCTTCCACCACAAGATAATATTTTGATTTGTCTAGTGGGGGAATTACAATTTCAACATACCTTTCTCCCTTATCATCAATAAATGTCCTTAATAATGTCCTGGGAGTGGGTTTTGACTTCTTATTAACTTATGACATGCAAAAGTCCAAATTTATAGGATCAATCATTATTTTCAATTTCTTACTCACTGATTGGGCTAACCAACTAGGGTATCCTTATATTGATTTGACACTATCACCAAAGAATCTATAATTGATGTAGCTGCAGTAAATGATATTATGATCAAGGGAGACTCCTAGGAAGATGATACTAGTGGTTACTCAAGAGGTGCCTATGAGGATCCAATCTCATTAGTAGTTTGCAAATCAATATTTGCTCCAAGTGTCTAGGTTGATCCAACCTCAAATGATGGTAGAGATGAAAAAGTGGAAATGGGGGGAGTGGAGGCAACAAAAATAACTATGCCTCCTAGAGGAGTGAAGGATGGAATAGACATAAGATTTGTGAATTTAGGAACCAATGGAAAGGTGGAATCCAAACACTGAATGTGTCAATTAGGTGTGTAGGGCCACTCAGGGTTGGTGATGTAAAAATAGTGGGTTGAGATGAAGAAGAAATAATACTCATCTCAGGGGTTGAGGTGGCTTGTAGAATCATAGTTAAGATGATTGAATCTATGACAATGTACTATTGGGTGGTGTCAAGAATTAATGGTGATGAAATAGAAGGAATTATAATTGGAATGGAAAGAGAGAGTGGATCAAATGGGGAAGGTGAAGTGAGAGGAAGGGAAAGTGGAGTGGAAACTTGAACTTTCATTATAGGGGGACTCTGAGTGTCCACTTGAATCATTTGTGTTGATTACACTTAGATTATTGAGGTGGGTGGAATGGTAGATGAAGTGGGGACAAGTGGAGAGGTTGACACTAAAGGTGGATGAGATGAAACTTGTGGAGAAGTGGGAACCTAAGATGCTTGAGGGGTGGAGATATCTAGTGGAGGTGTTTAATCCACCTATATAATAAATGTAGGAGAAGGGTGAGTAGTAGAAATAAGAGTTAGGGTTATGGGATCTAAAACAATATACCCTTATGTTTTTTCTACTATGTCTTCTACTTAATGATCAATTAGTTCTTCTACAACTTCTCCCTATTTTCTTGATTCCCCTTTTTTTACCTTTGTCTTCTTCCTCTTCTTTCCTTTGTCAAGATCCTTTGATGATTCACCAAGGACCTATTTTCAAGGATTGATACCTCCTAATTTAAGCTTCAGGAGCTTCTCCTTAACCCTTATTATTTCCCTTATGACTTGTACAACCTTTCTTCTTAGCCAATTGATCATTCTATTAATAATAGGGGTTGTTATATCAAATAGAGAGAAGGATTCATGAACTAACCACCTCACTAGTGGTAGAGGTATAACAATGATCTATGTGAAATAGATAGGATCTACCCTAGAGTTTATATCCACCAAGTCATCAAGGATTGTTGCCAAATCATAGTCTTTTATTTGCTGTAGAGACATCCTAGAATAGTCCCTCATTCAGACCATTTCTTCATCATTATAGTCTTCTTAAAAATCCTCATAATACAACACATGCTCATATGTTATTATATCTATTATGGTAGTGACTGTACCATATGGTTCAAATTAAGGTCTGGACTTGAGAGTCCCTAGTGTTACTTGGCACATCTCCACCTCCATAGTTCTAGACTTTAAAAAAGATTGGCATGT
The DNA here is from genome assembly GCA_037957365.1 of Torreya grandis. Classification (NCBI taxonomy): domain Eukaryota; kingdom Viridiplantae; phylum Streptophyta; class Pinopsida; order Cupressales; family Taxaceae; genus Torreya; species Torreya grandis. The sequence continues at coordinate 239,821 of JARHVA010009817.1, forward strand.
GTAATGACCAATATAAATAGGGAAACACATACCTACCTTGTGTCTATCTAAAAGGAGCTTATGTGTATACACTAGTTGCCTAACCAAATCTAATAATGCTTATATATCACTCATGTACTAGGGAAGTGTGTAAGGATAACCACTGAATCTAGCTACCTTTATGTAGGAGTAGGTGAGGAACTATATGAAGAAGGAAACCCATTTGGTAGTCTCATCTTTTGACACTTGGGAGAACCTTATTTTCCCAAGGTCTTGATCAAACATGATGATGATTATATATATGAAATAATCATTAAATTTCCTAAATTACTACTTATTAGCCTATAACATGAGGTCAAGGTAGTAGTTATAGACTCTGGTTATTCCTTTAGGAACTGTATTTAAGCCTAGAAATAATATTCCTTTGGATAAGATATAGACAATATATGATGTCATATAAAACTTATTTTTCATTTTCACCTCCTTCAACTAGTTGTGGATGGAATTACTTATTAACTAGGCCCAATGTATCTATTATTTTTTATCTCTGATGATCTAGATATACTAGTACATCTAGTCCTGATAACACTTGGCATTGGGACTTGTGTGGTTCAAAAGAGGAAATAGTTTCTCACGTTTTCATTCAATGTGATTTTGCTCGAGAACTATGGGGCACAATCCTAAATAACTTTGGTATTGAATGGGTTTGTAATTCTGACCTTAAGGAAGTTATCATTAGCTGGAATCCTACCTTTACCCATCCCTGGCTTATGGAATTATGGAATCAAACTCTACCTTGTTTGAGTTGGATTCTATGGAAAGAATGCAACCACAAAATTTTTAGGGACACTGCTAGAAATGCCTCTCAAGTGTTTCATTCTTTTGTTAAGACTCTTATGGAAAGTGTCACCACTGCCCATATTCGTTTTATGGAGAAACCCCTAACTCAAGTAGAAAATCAAATTGTAGCTAAATGGAAGGTTCTAAACCATATTCCTGCTTTTAATAATTCCAAAATTCTTTAGAGACTTAACACTAAATGGATTCCCCCAAAGCCTAACTAGATGAAACTCAACTTTGATGGGGCCTCCAAGTCTGATGGTAAAGCCAGTGGAAGAGGGATTATAAGAAATGACAAAGGATGGATGAAGTGGAATAGGCTTCTAGGGAAATAACTATGCTAAATAAATGGCTCTCCTGTGGGGTTTAAAATTGGCTATATCCCTAGGTATAAGGAACTTGAGTATACAGGGGGACTCTAAATTTGTCATTAATGCAGTTAATAAAGCATCAAATGTGGGAATTAATCTAAAAGATATCATTAGGGATATCCAATTTCTTTTGTAGAAGTTTTCTAGAGTGGATATTTCACATATTTATAGAGAGGGAAACAATGTAAATGATTTTTAAGCATGGGAGGTGTAAATGTCATTTCTACATGATATTCCAAATTATATGCTAACACATTAGCATTATGTATATTCAGAAACAAGGGTTTGTAACCACTTCAACTACAAAGGTTAAAATTGGGAACTCTACGGGTTTGGTTTGCAAATCCAAAATGGGGGGAGATGGAATTCAAATAGAACCAGTCTCCTACTATGAGTTCAAAGATAATCCATTGGTTTGGAACTACTGTAAAGAGGGGGGATTAGCCCATACCTAGAGAGGCTCAATGGGTTTGATGAAAATCTATCTGAGTAATTTGTGAGGTCATGGTTAAATAGGCGAGTCACAGTTGGAAGAATCAGCTTTGAGATTTTTGAAAAGGTGATAGCTATGGCTATAGGCATGTCCACGTAGGGGATAAAGCTACAAAGGAAAACAAAAATCATGGACCTCCCAAGCCATAAACTATTCCTAGGAGAATGTGAAGAACTTGTTCCTTATCAAGGAGGATTCGAGCAAGCTAAATTATCGGATCCATGGGATGGAGTGTGCTTCATCCTCATGAATTATTTCATGTTCAAAGTATGACTCACCAGGTTCTATAATTACCATCTTCCCTTGTTAAATCACTTTAGGTGTAATGCTCTCATCAATTTTCCCTTTTATCTGCTTTCTTCCCTAGAACATTCTATCCTTAGGGTGAGAGCAAAAATGGCAAAAAAACTTGATATGAATCCTATCCCCCTCCATCAGGGCCTCATTTTCTATTTGTATAATTTCCACTATGCCCTTGAGTCATCCAAGACTATTAGAATTGATAGCAGATATATTTATTCTAATCCTTTGGCTGGTGATGATGTCGATGAGCCTTGTCTTTCCCTTGTTTCTACCAAAACTAAAGAAGTCTCCTTCTCTACTCCAGAGGAGACCCCTGCTGACACCCCTGGTTCCTTTGTGAGCATGAAGGGAAAGAAGAGGAAGATTTATGTTGGGGAAGAGAATATTTGGGGGACCACTATGGGGACCCATAAAGATCTTGGTAGGACCACTGCGGGTCAAGGTGGTAAATCCTATATATCAACTGAGGTTAGTAAGGAGGGCTTCTCATCTAGAGTTTGATGGTCAAGGTGGATTGCTAGCAAACCTAATCCTAAAGCTAGGCTTATTGACTATTTAGAGAGTGCCTCAAAGGAAGCCACCCAAGAGGAAGAGTCTAAGGAAATGGAAGTTTAGGAAATCTCTAAGGATATTGAAGGTAAGCAGGAGACAAGGGAATTTGAGGCTATTGCGGAGGATGGTGCTGACAATTCAAAAAATGCTGACAAAGAGGGAAATATGTATGTGGAGGAAGATAACAAAGAAACTAAGAATGATATGGGTTTGAAAGCTAAAATTACTACCCTGAAGGATCGCATTCAAAAGCTGGAGCAAAACTTCACCACTGGGATCCAGAATTCAATTCTTCTGAACATGTCCATGCTGAAGGAATTGGGTATGTAAGGAGAATACTAAGAAACTAAATGAACTTATCAAATCAATGGATATGTAAGGAGAGATCTCTCTGACTCTCATCTTTCTATTTCTTGTTTTTGTTTGCTATGGCTAATGGTACTCTGATCGTGCCATCTCTTTTCAAAAGGCATTTTTTTTTATTGCCTTCTTGTTTTCTCTATACTCTATAAGGGTTTGGCCCCTGGTATGCCACCTTAATTTATCAGAAAAACTTGGCATTGGGATTATTAGTGAATCTATGTAATAGTTTTATGATATCTCCCACCTCCTCTATAAAATTAGGCCTATACATAGTTCTTGGGAAATCTAATGGAGGAATGCTTGGGAGTCTTGAGCCATTATTTTTTAATTATATTTTTAGATTCATATTTATTCTCTTCATAAAACCATGGAAATTTTGGTGAAATTATAGCCAAATAAATCTCAAACTCAAGGATGGCAAACACTGTGTCGATAAAGTCAAGATCAAGATCTAGAACTTTCTCCCATTTCTTAGTGAAGAATTGTCTACTATCAATTTCATAATGTTAAGCCATTTTGAGGATCAAATCTAGGTTTTAAATAGAAAGAGGAAAGGCTACACCTTGTGGTAAACCAAAGTCATAGATACTCTAGATCTAGTCACTTTTAAAATCTGTACCTATCTTAGCCCAAAGATATCCTAGGTCAATGTGACCTAAATCAATGTCTATTATTTATGCCATATTGGACTCCAAATAAGAAGTCACTCTGGGCCCCTTAAATTTAAACTTTATTTCCTTGAGAGGCATGGAAACTAAAGTTACTACTTTTGAGAAACCAACTATGAGATTTAGAAGAACTTGCAAGTGTCTGGAACACTTTTACTCTTCAACAAAACCTAGAGGTGCTCAGAGCACATCCAATGTCCATGATGCTTCAGGGTTATTAGGTTTCCAGTGGAAGTGGGATGTGTTTGAAGTAGGTCCCCTCTCTATGGTGCACTGGGAGTTGGTAGGGGTTAAAGGTGTTTGGGTCACATTAGATCTCCAATAGAAGTGGAAGGTATTTGAAACACATCCAATCTCCATGATGCTTAGAGGCTTGTGAGATTCTTAGGTGCCTAAAATAGGTCTAGTTTCTATGGGGACACTAGTGGAATATTGACTAGTTTTTTAAAATATGAAGTATATGCTTGGAATATTCAATTGGGGAAACCCTGGTTTCAAATGCAAAAATCTTTGAGTCAGAAATGAAGGTTTTTCTTGGATAACGGTATATGTAAGGTTTGAAAAATCCTCAGGATGTAGCTTCTAAAAGAAATAAACTCTAGATCACCCTATATTACTCTAGAAACCCAAACCAACCCTAGACACATGATTTAACATAAAATGATACTCCCAAATCAAATCCATAACCATTAACCCTAGAAAACCTTGAAAGAAAATGTAAATAACTATGAAAAGCTTCAAAAAGAAGGAAAAATGACCAAAAAACATGGCAAAATTACCGTGCAACAAGTGAGGATGATTTGGAAGGTTGAGATGCAACACAGTTGGAATTTCTAGGTACTTGCCAACATGTGGATTAAAGCTTTCTTACATGGTAAGGTCATTTTAGAGCTTAAAAATGAAATTATTAACTTAAAAAATGATAATGCTTTGAAATAATGACTTAGCTTTTATATAGAAAAATCTGTACTTAATGTGATCTCATGTGGTTAGTGGCAAAGGTTGGACCTACTTGAAGTAGGTCTACTCTTTGTGGGAAGATTGAACTTGGTGTAAGTTAGAACTCAATGTGCACTTTACACATTAAAAAATGTGCAATGTGCACCTCAAGTTTTGCATTCTGTGAGAAGGGGTCTAGTGAATTGGTAGAGGTTAGACCTGCTTCAAGTAGGTCTACTCTCCTTGAATGGGGTGATTGTATTTGGTAGATGGTGGAACCAATAGGGCACTTTGCATGTTTGAAATGTGAAAAATGCACTCAAGGTTCCACGTCCTATGATGTAAGTGTTTGGTGTAATGTAGAGACTATGGTGCACTTTGCACATTTGAAAATATGCAATGTACACTTTAAGTTCCACATTGCATGAAAGGGGGTTTTTAAAGGTTTGGTGTGATTAGGAGCTTGTCATTAAATTTGCATATTATGAAAATGTGCAAAGTACATGTCAAGTTCCAGATTCTATCAGATGGGTGCATGGCAGGATCTAGAGCTTGCCATGGATTTTGCACTTTTGAGAATGTGAAATGTGCATGGTGAGTTTTGGATTCCATAGTTTTGGGTTTTGGTGCTTCATGGGATTTGAAACCTATAAATCAATTTACACAAGTGAAAATTTCATCTAGAGTTTTGATTTTTGTAAGGTAAAGGGAAAGATGAGTTTCTTTGGATGATTTCAAGGTTTTTCCTAAAAAAAAGGGGGTATCCCTTAGGGTGTTAGATATAATGAGATTTTTAAGACAAAAATATCAAAATTTATGTTGTGCAATCTTTATTCTTTAGCTTTTTTTGTGTTTTGGACAATTTTTGCATCTACTTCTCACTTTGGCTCAAAGAAGCCTTCTAAATCTAGATCCCCATCACTAACATTTGATTCTATTAGCTTATTTGTAATTCTAATACATGGTTTAAGAATATATTTTTCCTATTTATTGTCCTTGTAATAATTAATTTATATATTCAAATCTTGAGTTGCTTCTTTCTAGGATGATGATTTTATCATAGCTCCCAAATATTCTACCCAATCATAACATAGATTTTTTTTTAGTTTTTTAAATGCATTATTTTCTACTAGATTATCATATTCAAACATAAAAATTTAAATAAATTCTTATTTTACTTTTTCCCAATATTTAGTCTTCCTCCTACACTCTTGATGCATATACCACATAGTTGGAAGTGGCACTAGCTGTAGCTAAAAATATGCACCTAGTATCTTTGCTAAACACCTCACATAGACCATATATCTACACATTTATGAATATGAAGTTTTGGAAATTGGCATTTTTAAAAGAATGGACCCTTTTTTCTATTATTAATTAGTAATTTAAATAACTCTCACATAAATTTTCATACTTCATCCCATTATAATTATTTTTTCATATGTACTGCCCACCAAGTCATAATAGTTCCCTTCAAGGCATAGGTGAGTGCACTGAATCTTTGATCTACATTTAGTACATGGTTTTCCAACCTTAGGATAAATATATTAAAATCCTTTATCACAAAATATTTTGGTAATTTTCATTCTATTGCAAACACCATGTGTAGAGGATATACCCAATGATCCCTACTAGGCCAATTTAGCATATGCATGTCTAAGTCTCTACTTATTGAAAAGGTTTCTTCCCAAGGTAAGATGCCTTCTAGATTTATATCTATTTAATACATTATTGTTTCACCTATATTATATAGGAAATATACCTCTAACATAGTTGGATATTGCACAGATAGAGAGGTACATCCTTCAATATGAAAATGAAGAGATGGAGATTTTGTTATAACTGGCTTGTAAACTAGTTATTTTATTATCTGCATTTGTATGTTTTGCTCAATTTTTTGTTTAAAAAACTAAATTTCCATAGCTCTCAAAGCATTTTTATTTGTATAAATTCTAAATTTGAACTAATTTTTATCAATGTAGGTATAAGGTGACTCTATTTCTTTTGGAATAACATATGGATTCTACTCTAATTTATTCAATGGTATAATAATTACCATGTCCCCTTGATGTGCCTCTAATTGATTTCACATTATATGGATAGTGTTTTAGATATCATAATATTATTTATTACCAATAAAGGTAGGATAATGGGTCTCATCTATTTTCATGTCAATGACCTTAAAATCTCCTCGTAGACTTAGCTCAACAATTCTAATATCCACATTTTCTAGGAAACCAATTATCTCTAACCTCAAATAGTATATAATACTAAGAGTGACATGAATATAGCTCAAGTTTGGCCTACCAATAGCCTCTCAAGTATATATAGGAATAAATTTTATAGTACAAACAAAATTAAATATTGCATTAGTAATTTCATATCCTGCAAGCTTAATGTTCTAAACCTGCCAACATCCCAAGGTTGATTAATTTTGACATTCTAGACCACCTTGTCGATATGTTGTTATCCTCATTATGTGCACTATAGAAGATTTTGAAAAATATTGGTAATGTTTTGTGAGATTTTTTAATTGCATATAGTACCAATAAGTTTCAATAAATTTGTTAGAGCAATCACAACACCTTATTATCTCATAATCCACACAACTTGCCCATACATTTGTGAATCAATGGTTGTGAATTCTCCTTTTGATGCACTCTATTATTATGTATCCTAGACCTGTATATATTGATATAACAACCTATTTTATTTAATAATATCATTATATTTATCCCATTACACTTTACATATTCCATGATCCTATGGCATTTATAATGGAGGCAACCCTTAGTCTCTACATTTTTTTCTAGTAATTGATTTCATGAATGCATTTTCTTTAGGTTGTGTATTTATAATATTCACATTTCACACTAGATTTTGTTTCCTTTGCTTCTCTAATATAGGATAGTATTTATTCTAATGTTGTCCTTTAACTCTATAATAATGTAGTACATCTATCTCTGAGGATTAGTGGGGTAATTTCATGCAAAATGATTATACTCACCACATAAGTAACATTAAATGGGGTGGAAAGATTGAAAGTTATCATTATTGTGACCTCCATAATACCCCCCTCAGTACCCTTCTTTGTATCCTCTATTTTTTAGAAACCCAACTGTGTGATTACTACCTAGCAAATCCTCCTTGCTATGCTTTATGCACATTAAATCCTCCATAATAATATCAATGTGATATTGGACCCCAATTTTATTATTTATTTTAATGACTCACATTGTTCCATGAGGATTGATACTGATATTATGGTGATGATGGTTTCTATCCATCTAGATCTTAGCATTGAATATATATTAAGGTGACCAAAACATCCACCTAGGACTACCTTGTGTTGTACTAGTCATTTCCATCTCTAGGTATAGAATTCCCTACTTTGCAGTAGGTAATTATTATTCTATGACTATGAATACATTTTTGGTGATATCTTCCTTCAATTCTTGTAAATCCAAATAAATCATCTCATCATGATTGGTCAATTTATAAAAATTATAGTACAAACTCTAGGATTTTGTAATGTACTAGAGTAATAAATGACACTTTGAGGTTACATGCCCTAATACTCTACATAGTTCATAGAAATCTATTTTGATTTTAGGATAATCATTCCTATGATTCCCTTCTCGAACACACTTTCAACACCATAAAACCAATTTAGGTCTATCATGTTCATGTATCTCATCCATAATTTTGAGCAAACCATCTATTTTTACCACAAATTTAGAGCTAGCTACTAGAGTATATTTGTAGTCCTCAATTTTTTTAACTTGCAGGGTAGCTACTTGAGCATTAGACTTATTAAGAATTGAGACTATGTAATAGAAAATCTAATTTTTGATTATATACCTTTTAAAAACTAGGAAACTTCATCCTTATCCTCCATGATAAATTTAATCTTATTCATCACATCTAAAAATTTGTGATCATAGTCCCATATATATTTTATGCTCTACTACCGAATCTCCTTTAGATATTGAATAGTCTGACTTGAGCACTTATTCATCTTAACTTACATAATTAATTATGGTTTAACTTATTGAATATCTAGGGCATTAACATCCCTTTTAAAAATTAACTCTAAAGCTTGACCTGTTAAATATCCTATGAGATCACACTTATTTACATCATTAGAGGTTATTCCCTTAACCTACCATTTCATGTCATAGGTCAACAAATACTATTCAATGTCCATTGAACCATCATGTTGCATCAAATCAATAAACATGTCTAGATTAAATTATATATTTAGTGTACTTACAATTAATACTACCATATTATTCACACTAGTAACTATGACTATAGGTTATGACACACAAGTAATTATGACTACACACTTCTGTGCACTAGTTTTTATAGGTTTATTAAAACTTATCTAAAAATTTAATCTAATCTCCTCTAGCCTCTTCTTATCTATTTATTTTTATCTCTACACTAAGTTTACCAAAATTTTCCATAAATGATTCAAACTAGTTTCTATCCATTTCTTCCTTTACACTTGGTGTTTTTATTAATGATAAATTGGGTTGGGGGATGCATACTCAAAAAATGAATTATATTTATCTTCAAATTATTCTATTTATATATTAAACTTATGATTCTTATATACTTTTTCATAATATACTTAAAGGAATATTCTCTCCCTAGTCTAAAAAATATCTTTCCTCTTAATTGTGATCTACTCCTATAATTTAATTTCTCTATTATTATCCTACTTTCCTCTTTCTCTTCACTCTACTCCATTTCCTCATTATCCTCCTTTCTTTCTTCTTCCTTTTCAGGCCCTTATCTTTCTTGATCTACATATCTATAACTTCTCTACTTCCATCATATTATATAACTTCTATTTTTTCTCCTCTCTCTTCAACATCCTTTATTTTATTCCTACTCTTATTCATATTTAAATATAGAATATTCAATTTTTTCCATCTTCTTTGTTGTTTTAATTCTTTTTCTAGTCCCATTTTTTTTTCTCACTCTAACTCTTTTCATCCTCTATAATTTTTGTTTAGGTTCAAGTTCCTCTACTTAGATCTGAATCATTCACTTCTACATCCTACACATCTCCATAACTCTTGATTTGACTACTCCATGTTGGTATGAGTAGGCACCATGGCCTTTTGCACAACTAATATCTTAATCAAAGTAGGTAGTCATTAAAGGAGCTTTATATGGAGTCCTATAATAAATAGGTTTATTATAACATCAACATCCAAATATCCTTTTATAATAAATTTGGTGATATATCTATCAATGATAGTCTTGGTCCAATAGTCTACTACATAGGTTCAATTAGTATCTAGATTTTTTAGGCTTTCTAGATTTTCTTCTGACCAAGTTATGAATTTCACACTTATTAGATGAAAGTAATAATACTCCAATGTAGATAACCATGCATCTAATAACTCAAGGAATTTTCATCATAAGATTTCATAAATTTCTTCATAGATATGCTCTTGAATAATTTCCTTCATAGTCTTCCCTGTTCTTTTTGCTTCCTCTTCTACAAAATTTTTGATTCTTTCATTGAGCCTTATTTATATACCTCTTTTCCCTAGAAACCATATCAACATGTTTCAATAAAAAAATTCATTCTCACAACACCATTTTTAGTAGAGGTTCCTAGAAAACCCTTTATAACATGCTAATAAAGGGATAACTTGTGTATGAAGTGATAAAAACAAACAATATATGGTAATTCAGACTGAATATATTCATTAAAAAATAAAATAAATATAGACTTATTAGAATCTAAATAGTTAGTATAAACTCACATGATTAATAGAGTATTCAATGTGCACATAATATTAATAAATGATACATATGAAAACCATTTCAGAACAATATGTATTAATTGTTAGGGTGTGGAGCTAAAAGCTTCACCAAGGAGCATACAAAATAGGTTCGAGTCTACACAGACGCCAGCGTCGGTCAGTTGCAGTTACTAAGGTGCCGACGTCGGAAGTATGGTCGGCCAGTGACGGTCATAGGCGAACAGGCAGGAACCGACGTCGGTTACCTGTGTGTCCAGAAAGCGATTTCCGAGGACAGAAGCGAGTGTTTGCATGATGAGTTTGAGTTGTAGACTCAAGCTCGCGTCTCTATTGTTAGCAATATTATTTTTAGAGCCCTTGTTGAAGTGGCTTAACTGTTTGTTGTAAGATCATGCTCAAGTTTCCTATTTCTATATGTAGGAAAGATCTTCTTAGCTATTGTGTGTGTATGAGAGTTGAACTGTAAAAGTAGAACATTGTGAATGTTTGAAGGACAGTATTGAGTTGCATCAATCCAGGTTGTTGGATTTGAGTGTACTTGAGAGAGAGATCTTGAGGAATAGAGATCTAGTGAGAGATCTTGTGTGCATCTGAGAGAGGTGTGGAAGAACGAAGTTTCTTCAATTGTATTCCTATTGTAAAGAGTTTTAATACAAGTTTTCAGGGTGTTTTCTTGTATATCTTGTTCTGTGCTATTTATCATTCTAGTTGCTTATCTATCTGATTCATTTCTGCATTTATTGCTTTCACAAGTGTAATCCATTATTGGTTGATCCCCAACAAGTGGTATCAGAGCTCAGGTTCACTAACAGGTGGTTCAAATCTGTGTAGTGTGTTTGGATTACAGGTTGCTCACAGGGGTTTCTGCAGGGATTTCTGTTTGAGTGGGAGAAGCAATGGCAGAAGAAAGTAAGTTGAGAATGGAAAAGTTTAATGGCAAGAACTATCAACACTGGAGAATGTAGATAGAGGACTATCTGTATCAGAAGGATCTTTACTTACCATTAGGTGGGATAGCAAAGAAGCCCAAGGACATGGAGGATGAAGAATGGGAAGTTCTTGACAGAAAGGCTCTTGGGTCTATAAGACTGAGTCTGGCCTCCACTGTGATATCTAATTTGTCATAGGCAAAAAGTATGGTAGAGTTAATGACTACGTTAGCAAATTTGTATGAAAAACCCTCAGCTTCAAATAAGGTATATTTAATGAAGCAGTTATTTAATTTGCATATGAAAGAAGGTGGATCTGTTTCTAATCACCTGAATGATTTCCATGGTATTGTTAATCAGTTAAGTTCTGTCAATATTGTATTTGAAGATGAAATAAAGGATCTTTTAATATTATGTTCTTTGCCTGAAAGTTGGCATGGCTTGGTAATGGCAGTTTCTAATACTGCTTCTGCTTCGAATATTTTAAAATTAGAGGATGTGGTTAGTGTTATTTTGAATGAAGAAATTCGCAGGAAAAGCACATAAGAGACATCTGGGAATGCTTTAAATCTCGAGAGCAGGGGAAGGCAAAAAGAAAAGAGTAAGAGGAGATCAAGATCTAAGTCTAAGGGAAGAGGCAGATCCAAATCTAGAAATGGCAGAAGGCCACAATGCTAGAACTGTGGAAAGTTGGGGCACATAAGCAGAGATTGTTGGTCAAAGCCTAAGGAGGAGAATCAGCACGAAGGAAAGGAAGAGACAAAGGTTGCAGGTATTGCACAGGATGCTCTTATTTTCTCTTTGCATAATAATATAGAATCTTGGGTATTAGATTCTGGTGCATCTTTCCATGCTACCCCTAACAGAGAATATTTCAGTGACTATATCCATGGAGATTTTGGAATAGTGTACTTAGGGGATGATGAACCTTGTAAGATTATTGGCAAAGGTAAAGTGCAGCTGAAGATGCAGAATGGCAACACATGGGTGTTGAGAGATGTGATGCATGTTCCTAGTTTGAAGAGAAATTTGATTTCTGCAGGTAAGCTAGGTGATGAGGGTTGTACAGCAACTCTCACAGCAGATTCTTGGAAGGTGACCAAGGGTGCACTTGTTATGGCCATAGGTAAGAGAGAAGGTACTCTCTATTTGTGTAATTGTGTTACTAAAAAATCTCCTTCCATTTTATCTACTTCAGATGTGGATCCTAAATTGTGGCACTCAAGGCTTGGCCACATGAGTGAGAAGGGGATGTCAATTCTTAAGTCTAAAGGTATGCTTTCAGATTTGAAAAGTATGGATCTAGAATTTTGTGAGCATTGTGTATTTGGAAAACAGAAAAGGGTTAGTTTTCTAAAGACTGGGTCTACTAAGAAAAGGCAGAAGTTGCAGCTTGTTCACATAGACGTGTGGGGACCGGCTCAGGTAGCCTCTATTGGCAGATCACGGTACTATGTTACATTCATAGATGATGCCACAAGAAAGTTATGGATCTACTGTATTAAAAAGAAATCTGATGTTTTTGAGACTTTTAAGATTTGGAAAGCCATGGTTGAGAATGAAACAGGCAGAAGATTAAAGTGCTTGAGATCTGATAATGGCGGTGAGTTTTGTAGTCTTAAGTTTAACTAGTATTGTTACACTCACGAAATCCGTACGCAAAGGATGGTTCCAAGGACACCTCAGCAGAATGGTATTGCTAAAAGGATGAACAGAACTATCATGGAGTGTGCAAGATGTATGAGATTGCATGCAGGGTTGCCCTTAGAGTTTTGGGCAGAAGAAGTTGACACCGCAGTGTACCTGATCAACAGAGGACCCTCTACAGCGCTGGATGGTGGAATTCCAGAAGAGGCATGGACAGGTAAAAAGGTAGATCTCTCATATCTCAAAGTTTTTGGTTGTGAAGCCTTTGTGCACATAGATAAGGAAAATAGAAAGAAGCTTGATCCTAAGTCTATGAGGTGCACGTTTATAGGCTATGGCTCAGATGATTTTGGTTTCAAATTTTGGAATCTAGGAACTAACAAGGTAATTAGGAGCCATGATGTTGTTTTCAATGAAAGAGTGATGTACAGTGATCAGATAAGGAAGCTAGATCAATCTGGGCAGAGCAATGGTGAATTGGATGAAGTTATGGTCCAAAATGAGCTCGTGGGAAAAAGAAATAATCACTTATAGGAAAACACAGAGACCGACGTCGGCAAGTTAGGAACCAACGTCGACAGTACAGAAACCAATGTCGGTCATACAGAGATCGACATCGGCAGACCAGGCACCAGCGTTGGCCAGGAAGAACCGGCGTCGGCCAATAACAGGTCTACAGGTGGCCGAGGTCGGTCACTGTCAGAAAATTTGGGTGGACAGCGTGTTGAGAACGAGTCCAAGACACCCATCAGGAGGTCTGAAAGGGTAAGTAAGCCTCCAATTAGATATTCTCCTTCCTTATATTATTTATTGGTAACCGATGGTGGAGAACCAGATAGTTTTGAAGAAGCATTACAGGTGGAGTCCAGAAGTAAGTGGGAGCGTGGCATGGTTGAGGAGATGGATTTGCACAAAAGCCAGATATTGACTTTGGTGAGATTTTTTCTCCTGTTGTTAAGATGACTTCTATAAGGGTTGTATTGTCTTTGGTTGCTTTTGAGGATTTGCATCTTGAGCAGCTAGATGTTAAGACAGGGTTTCTTCATGGAGATTTGGATGAGGAAATATGCATGGAACAGCCAGAAGGTTTTGAGGTCAAGGGTAAGGAGAAGTTTGTGTGCAGGTTAAAGAAAAGCTTGTATGGCCTCAAGCAAGCTCCTAGGCAATGGTACTTAAAATTTGACAGGTTTATGACTGAGCATGGCTACAGTAGGTGTCAATCAGACCATTGTGTGTATTTCAAGAGATTTGATAACGGTAGATATATTATTCTATTGTTGTATGTAGATGACATGCTGGTTGCAGGGTCTCACATGCAGGATATCTCAGAGCTTAAGGTGAAATTAGCTCAAACGTTTGCTATGAAGGATTTGGGAGCAGCTAAGAAAATCCTTGGTATGAGCATTAAGAGAGAGAGGTTCAGATACTTCTCTACATGGCTATGTAGATTCAGATATGGTAGGGGATTTGGATGGCAGGAGAAGCACCACAGGTTATGTTTTTACTATAGGTGGAATGGCAGTTAGTTGGATATCTAAGTTGCAGAAGGTTATAGCCTTGTCAACTACAGAAGCAGAGTACATTACAGCTACAGAAGCTAGCAAGGAGATGATATGGATGACATGGTTCATGGAAGAGCTTGGAAGGGAGCATGGGAGTTGCAGATCGTATAGTGACAGTCAGAGTGCAATCCATTTGGCTAAGAACTTAGCTTTTCACTCAAGAACCAAGCACATACAGCTAAGGTACCACTTCATACGGCAGGTATTGGAAGATGGTGAGTTGAAGCTGGATAAGATCCATACAGACAAGAATCCTGCTGATATGTTAACAAAGCCAGTTACTAAGGAGAAGTTGAATCTTCATTCAACTTCTATTGGTCTTCATGATTGAGTTGAAGATGGAGGAGCTAGAAGATGTTGCTGTACAGGTACTGGTGCAGCTGGTTTATCTCCAAGTGGGAGATTGTTAGGGTGTGGAGCTAAAATCTTCACCAAGGAGCATACAAAACAGGTTCGGGTCTACACAGATGCTAGCATTGGTCAGGAGCAACCGACGTCGGTCAGTTGCAGTTACAGAGGCGCTGACGTCGGCAGTATGGTCGGCCGGCGACGGTCACAGGCGAACAGGCAGGAACCGACATCGGTTACCTGTGTGTCCAGAAAGTGATTTCCGAGGACAGAAGCGAGTGTTTGCATGATGAGTTTGAGTTGTAGACTCAAGCTCGTGTCTCTATTGTTAGCAATATTATTTTTAGAGCCCTTGTTGAAGTGGCTTAACTATTTGTTGTAAGAGCATGCTCAAGTTTCCTATTTCTATATGTAGGAAAGATCTTCTTAGCTATTGTGTGTGTATGAGAGTTGAACTGTAAAAGTAGAACATTGTGAATGTTTGAAGGACAGTATTGAGTTGCATCAATCCAGGTTGTTGGATTTGAGTGTACTTGAGAGAGAGCTCTTGAGGAATAGAGATCTAGTGAGAGATCTTGTGTGCATCTGAGAGAGGTGTGGAAGAACGAAGTTTCTTCAATTGTATTCCTATTGTAAAGAGTTTTAATACAAGTTTTTAGGGTGTTTTCTTGTATATCTTGTTCTGTGCTATTTATCATTCTAGTTGCTTATCTATCTGATTCATTTCTATATTTATTGCTTTCACAAGTGTAATCCATTGTTGGTTGATCCCCAACATTAATCTCTATCACATCAAAACCATATCTAAATATAACTGAGTGCTTTACAAAGAGTTTTAAAAAGTGTTGTCTCTTCATATTCCATACTTTTTTTATGTCATAAAGGAAAGACTCTTCATATTCTAAATTATCTTGATATGCTTAAAAATGTCAAATACATATTAAAAAAATTATGAAAAATACAAAATAGTGCAAGTCGCACACATGTCCTTCAAATTTACTCTACAATTTTGGTAACCCTATTCTACACCCAACACAAGTCAATAATATCAAAAGATAACTTATAAAATATTTTAAATATATAATCATTTATTATCATACAAACATTTGAATTGTTTTGTATCATATTATTGAGTATAACTTTGATTTCATTTGAAGCATGTGTTTGATAAATATAACATTCACCACATAAGCAACATATGCATGTTATATATCATGAAATGACAATAAAAGTAATGAGTAAATGTAATGCATGATATGAATAATGGCACTATAATAAAAAATAATGAAAAAATAAGTAATGTCATATAATATCACACAATTCTCCTATAATTTCACACACAATGCCCAAATGCCACATATAAGGGACGTGCATGTCACATAAAGACATAGGGCCAAGGGACACAATCAAATGGAATAATTATGACTATATATATATATATATATATATATCACAAGTTTAAGGGCCACAAAAAATAAGCAAGTCATTTTTTTAATTAAAAGTAAAAGTGGGTTTTGAAAGGGACCCTACCTAATACAAACAAAAATAGTAGGCTAGGTTAATAAAATTGATACATCATAAAGTATTTTGAAAAATAACAAAAAAGAGAGAAAAAAATATAAATTTAGTTAAAAATCATCAAAAAGTCAATAAAAAATAGCTTAAAATACACTAACAAGGATGCCTCTAATTATCATAAGCTTTTGCCCAATTCTATGTCATGCTTGTAAATATTTATTTCATCTGTTGAGAATTTTAAGGTACATGTTATTCTACAACCTTAGTCTTCATTTTATTAGTATCCATAGATTTATAGACTTATTAAGTTATTCTCTTGGTAAACAACATTAACCGATCCATGCTTTGCAAGTAATATTTCATTACAATGTGACTAAAATCAATAATAATAACAAGATTTTCCTTCAAAATTAAATTTTATTTCTCCATCCTATCTAATCTCTCTCTCTCTCTCTCAACTCCATAAACTAATAAATCAATTAAATTAATCTGACCTTAGTGCAAAGGATACCATCCTTTGGATTCATCTTATTCACCTCATCTTTTAGCTTTTGTGATCTCTCATGAAGTAGTGAAGAATTGTCTTATGAAGATCCACTGCATCCCCAATTATATCAATATTTTCCTATTTCTAAACCTCATTAACAACCATATAAAAATCCATAGGTTTATATGAACCTATTTTGGAAACTCATCATCCTCCTTTCCATATTGAGTAACCTCTTTTTTTATCAGAATCACTCTTTCTGTCACCCTATTTAAGCAACTATAAGCCTTTGACCACCTATTTAATCATCACCTTAGAAACATTAAAAAAATATTACATATCCACCACCAAGTAAGATACCTCTTCTTTTATGGTAGTATCATCCCTAATCATATCCTCTTGCTAAGCACACTCCCCATCAACATTAATGAAAACTTGGATCTGGTATACCTTTTTGACCTTCTACCTACTCTTAGAAGAACTTATTAAGACACTTTTGGAAACATGATCCATAAAAGGATCATCATTTTTCACTTCCACTTGAATATAAACTTATAATCATTAAAAAAAATGAGAAATATAAGTGCCTAGTGAAGCAAAAGTTTCTTATTATGCTTGTTAGCATCCAAAACTAAGCATTCTAATGAACAAAGAATATATAAGGGAAACATTAGAGGAATGTTCTGATGGAAATAATTCAAAAATGGAATATGAAAATAATACAAAACTAAAAACCTACCATCTAATGTGGCATCCTTCATATTCTATTCAACTATCACATTAAAAGTCTTAGGAAAGTCTTTCCTAAAATACCCCCCCTGAAACTCTAGAAAGACCTCATTATCCCTTAGGAATTTTCTCTTATCTTCATTATTTTCCCTACTTTATTTCACATACATGGTCTCCTCCTCTTTTAATCTATCACTTTGGTGATAAGGCCTTCTATAATTTGCATAGATATGTTGTTTATATTCACAACATGATCCTTCCACTACTTAGTGAACTTTTTTGACATAATTTTGTCAAAACCATTGATCCTTTCTATAATTTTTTTTGAAAACAAACATATGGATAATTTACACTACTCTGTCATCCTTCTTAGGCTCTCTATTGATAGATAATCAACCTTATTTAGACCTCCATCCATCTCTTGACTTCTAAACAGAATGATCAAAGTATCCCAAAAAAATAAGAAAAGCATTTTAACCCTATATTCTTCAAAATAGAAATATTGCTTAGTCACAACTACTCTCTACCATTTCATATAATTCATATCCCATAAGTATTGAAAATACTATTTCATTATGTAAATTTCCAGACCTTTCTCATCATTGACAAGTAATGAATACCCAAACACCCTCAATAAAGCATTAATCATGTGACACAACCACCACTCTAGCAATGTTGTGACCAACATCATTAGGGAAGACTTAATTTTTATCCCACACTTTAAAAACATGCACTAAAACACCCATTTTAGCAAAGTAATCTACTAATTGATTACCTTCTCTAATTTAACATCTTGAAAAAAAACTTCTTGAAAAGAATGGGTTATGCAAAGGATTTTATCAATGGACCAACTAGATTTATTGTATTTTTTAAGGTAGTTAATAACGTTGAGAGAATTTCTTCAACCACATTCTTACTAACACCAAGGTATTTAGCTAACTAAATCCCCCAAAGTGTTGATAAGGTTTCAACCAATCGTTTGTTTGAAAACCCATATTCCATTCATAATTCCCCACTAGAAGACCTTTTTTATTTCATAGAACACCTCCTCATTTGGATATTCTAATATTTCCTTTAGAAACCATGTCAAAATTTATCTTAATCCATCCATTCAACAGAGCTATCCATCTAACTTTACTCTTGATTTCCATCTTATTATCTTTTATTTGTCTATTTTCTATAGATAATAGCCAATTCTTAACTACAGTATCTTCATGCATTGGGAATTTTTGTTTCTTTGCACCTTTTATGGTTTTAAAGTTTCCAGTGATGAAACTAATAATCTTATTTTTCACCTTATTATTGGTATTTCTATAATTTCTAAGAAACTCATATTGTTTCTTTATTTCAAAATTCCCCATAGTATACGAGTAAAATAAAACATCCACAAATTCTTAAGATAGTGATTAATGAAAGGGGGAATCTAAGCAATCCATGAATAAACCAGAGTTGTAGGATGTAACCAAAATATTTTAAAATTTTCTAAATTACAACCCCATACCTTGAAAACAAAAGGACATTGAAGAAGAATACGTAACACAAACTCATTATCCAACTCACATAGAGGGCATATATTGACTAGGATCAATCCTCTTCTAGCCAAATTATCTGGAGTAAGAATCATATTCTACAAACATATCCGAATAAAAATATTAATTTTAGGAATAAGATGTTTATTCAAAATTTTGTACCATGACATTATCCTTTGAAACTATGAAACCTACTTAATATACCCACCTTTGACTTCATATTGACCATTAGAAGAGTTAGACCAAACAATAATGTCTCATTTATTTAGATTAGGAATGTGTATACCTTATAATATAATAATTAAGTTTGAAATAATAATATTCACTACATCACCAACACCTTCCATTTGTAATTATTTCTAATTTCTTATGGCATTCTAAATCTGAAAGTAATCTACAACCATTAATCCATATTGATGTTGCATGTAATCCTTGAGTTGAAGCTAAGGCTCAAGATCACCCAAAGGGAAGTCTAAGATCCATATATCTTTTGAAAATATGATTTTAAGATCATTACCAATCTTCCACCTATAACCTTTTTTAATAATTTCCTTACCTTTGATAAATAAATTCTAAATAGAAGAAACATTAAAAAAAACTTATTCATTTAAAAGGTTAATTAAGGGTCCATTCTACAAATATTTAGCCCTTAATATATGAGTCCAAGGATTATATTCATTAAGAAATCTCCAAAAAAACTTGGAAATGAGATCCTTATTCATCAATTTCAAATTCCTAATTCCCAAGCCTCCACTTTTTTTAGGAAGGCTGACTCTCTCCCAAGCAACTTAAAAAACCATTATTTTTCCTCAACACCTATCCATAAGAATCATTTTTGAATTCTATTTAATTTTTCCTAAATAAAACTTGGAATTTTAAACAAAGACATTAGGAAAGTCCTATGTTATTATGTAATAAATAAGTAAAGAAACATATAGAGGAAATGAGAGTAGTACACATCAACCATATGTATCAATTTCATTTTTAACAAATAACATTTTCATGTAACATAATACAAAGTATGAGTGATTAGAAAATTATTTTTATGATATATAGATCAACATAGAAGAAATATTGTGGATAGATACAACCTATTGATATGTTTATAGATAACCAAAAGATGCCCCTAACTTAGCAAGGTTGTTGGATAAAAAGGGAAGCCCAACATAAAAGAACAATGCCAATGATATGTCATATATCACACTGAAATGCCTCATAAAACTTCATTATGTATTGAAAATTGAAATATATTATCTAATTATCATGAAATAAATAACATATGTAAATAAGTATGTTATAATTTTTTTAAAAAATGCTTATGAGTCATGATTTTTGAATTTTTTAAAAATATGTTGATTTTTTATATTTTTGAAATATATGACCTCTTGGCACTTTGAGAGGCAAATCTACATATTGCAATGACAAAATTTGAGGTATTTCCATGTTTGGACCTTTTCTTCAATATGTTTATCCATATTAAACACTAAAGATAATGTCGTCATTTTCCTTGAGGAAAGGAGACTGTATTTAATTTATCGCAAAAATGGCCTTTAAAGAATATTATAAAATATTTAAACTTATTGTCAAATAAAATTAACCTATTGTTGTTTGAAATGAGCACCCATGGATGCTCTATGGTTTGGATGAGTTTTTCATTGTGGGACGCTAGGCACGGAGGTCTTGCACAAGGTGCAAGAGTCTGAGGCACTAGGCATGAAAATATTATCGCTCAACTACACGCATAGGCATCGGTTTTCCCATCGCAACAATGGGAATGTACCCAAGATGTGGGACCTTTACATTCCTTAGGATGAGCCTCTAGAGTAGGCCAGATTCCTTCTATTTTAAGTGCACCTAGTTTAAGACTAGCGCACAAGCCTAAAGAGCAGAAAGGTAAACTATTGTTAATTTTAAACCTAGGATCTTGAGAGAAAAGGGAGGGAGAAGGTAAGAGAATGCTGAAAATAAAAGGCGATGCACTCAGAATAGAGCAAGCACTCCTACTACCATAAACATAGTGCAAAATTTTTAGGATAAGACAATATCACATAGTTTCAACCAAGTCAATCCAAATGCATACGTGTTTCACATAGAGGTGTGGGAACACAATGCAACGTTGAGAGGGATGAAGGTTATCCATAGACAAAGCCTACGCAGACCTTAGTGCGCATAGGATATGACCTGTAAGTGAGTTTTCAAGTTCAATGAAGAGGTGTTGTGGATGAATGACAAATGAGAGGGCCAAATATTACCCACAAATAGGAATCAACAAACACAAATAAGACATAGATCATCAGATTAACAAAAAGAGGTGAACTTAATTCTCATTAACATGCAAGGTCTAACCAATACAAGTGCTCATGGAGGGCAATTTCAGTAGTTTAAAGTTGTTAAAATGTGTCAACCCTTTTTACAATGGAAATCCAAGGTTTTATAGAGAACACACCTATTTTACAATTAATGCACCACTTAGGGTGATGGGTACAACTTTTAATTCTTTTGTGACACTGCAACGATGCTTTCTAAAGTTTGTCTAACAAATCAAGCCTGGAAATCATAGCAGTAACCTTACGTGTGCATGGGGAGGAGGAAGATTTCTTTGACAAGATTAGATAGTGGCATGAACTTGCATTTTGATGTCTAGTGGTCACTTATGCATTCAACTATTCTAGCAATACCTCGAGCTTCTGCGTATTAATGTCTCATTTACTGAAGGACAAGATCACCATGCTTATGAATCTGACAGAGCCATGATGATGCCTTATTTTGGGTGGCTAATTATTGAAGATATGTCTTGGGACACTCTTCCATTAATTATGCACATCTACCTTTACTTTGAATCCTGGCCTTGAGTCAACTATAGACGAAAACCAATCTAAGATTATTGGTTTCCCTATTATTTTATATAGATGGCACTCTGCTTGATGCCTAGTCCCTTTTACAACAAGTTGCCACCCTTTTGGCCTATATTAGGTCTAAAATACCTATCTTACCTCTATGAAACTCTACTGGTAATGCTTGGTCCTTACTATCAATCCTGGTTCAACTCGAGTTGTGCTCTAGATGCTCTTCCATTAATTGTGCACATCTGCCTTTACTTTGAAACCTGGCCCTGAGTCAACTATATATGAAAACCAATATAAGATTACTGGTTTCCCTATAATTTTATATAGATGGAACTCTATTTGATGCCTAGTCCCTTTTACAGTAGGTTGCCACCCTTTTGGCCTATATTAGGTCTAAAAGACCTATCTTACCTCTATGGAACTCTATTGGCAATGCTTGGTCCTTATTGTCAATCCTGTTTAACTCAGGTTGAGATCAAGCTCAATTCTATGTATTTTTTTGTCAAATTGGGTCCATTCATCTATTTTGCTCGAGTCAAAATGATCCAGTGACCTTAGTTGAAAATGTTTTGGCTTGGTCCTTTTCATTAGTTATTGGCAAACTGACTCAAGTTCCATTGACCTTGACCCTTACTCATACCATCAAATCTCCTTGATAGGTTGAATGTGTGTCATTAGATCTTCTACCTAAACTAATGCATTATTGACACTTGGCACCCACACGTTTGGTCCTTAGATCTGCTCATCAGTCTATTTACTTTTGCACTTATGCCACATGGTGGCCTCTAAAATCCTTGACCTTTTGACTTTCTCTCACTTCATTAGATCTCAATCTATGATTAAATGTGAGCCATTAATTTGCCTAGGCCCATCTTCTTTTCAATGAACGTGCACCATTGGATCTCAGCTTGATGAACCCACACCATAGGATCTTGTCATTTGAATTACAATGACTACTTCACAGGGCTTAATATTAATGTCTGCACAACCATCACTAGAATATTTGAACTCAAATGACTATTTCTTGTAGTCCGAAATTGGCATTTGCACAACTATTTGGATCACAAATTCCATAGGCTATTTCCTTCAAACCCTTGAATTAGACCATTTTCTTGAGAAATGACCCTTTGAGAAAATTGTTCAGATAATTTTCTCGAAAGAAATAGGTCTTCATCTTTTGCTTCGGATACTTTGTCTGAAAGAATTCATGCCTTCAAAATTTTTGTCAAACATTTTCTCTAAAAGAATTATACCTTTGGGTAAATTTTGCAAATAATTTTCTTGAAAAAAATATGACACTTAACTTGAAAAATACCCTTTGGGCTTCTTTTTTGGTCTACTTTGC